>JAHHFK020003219.1:982500-1122072 GCA_024533555.2 Aedes koreicus | reverse complement strand
TTGTTCGGTTCTTCCTGCTCCACGGTAGATCATGGGGATTTTAACTCTCACGGTACAGGCTGGGAAGAATTGTACGATGACAACCGGTCTTCCTTGATATATGATTTCTGTGACAACTTCAATATGACAGTTCTTAACAATGGAGAAGTTGCACGTTTAGCCATCAAGGCCAAGAAACGCGGTTACTGGCGAAGATTCGTGGACGGGCTATCGCGCGAGACGTCGATGAGTACTCTTTAGAATACGGCGCGAAGATTGCGTAACCGAACTACGTACAATGAGAGCGAGGAGTACTCAGACCAATGGATCCTCAAGTTCGCGCGAAAAGTTTGTCCAGATTCGGTGCCGGCACAATTGATTCCTCGCGAAACCGAGAAATCAATAGATGAGATCAGCCAACCTTTTTCAATGGTAGAACTCTCTCTCGCACTCCTTTCGTGTGGCAATACGGCTCCAGGGGCTGATAAGATAAAGTTCAACTTGCTTAAGAACCTCCCAGACGTCGCTAAGAGGCGCATGTTGAACTTGTTTAATCAGTTTCTGGAACTCAATATTGTACCGGATGATTGGAGACGGGTGAGAGTTATTGCCATTCGAAAACCTGTTAAGCCCACGTCCGACCACAACTCCTATCGACCCATCGCGATGTTATCTTGTATTCGAAAGCTGTTGGAGAAAATGATCCTTTTCCGCCTGGACAAATGGGTTGAGGCGAACAACCTGCTTTCAGATACTCAATATGGTTTCCGTAGGGGTAAGGGAACGAACGACTGTCTTACTTTCCACGGATATTCAGCTAGCTTTTGCAAAAAAAGAGCAAATGGCTTCTGTATTCTTAGATATCAAGGGGGCTTTTGATTCAGTATCTGTTGAAGTTCCTTCAGATAAACTCCACGCTTGTGGCTTTTCGCCATTAATGAATAATTTTTTGTACAATTTGCTGTCAGAGAAACATATGAGCTTCTCTCAAGGAACCTCTACAGCTTCCCGATTTAGCTACATGGGTCTCCCCCAGGGATCATGTTTAAGCCCCCTTTTGTATAACGTTTTTGTCAAAGACATTGACGGTTGTCTAAGTGACAACTGTACGTTGAGACAACTTGCAGATGACGGCGTAGTATCTGTCACGGGGCCCACTGGGGTCGATCTGCAAGGACCCTTACAGGATACCTTAGACAATTGTCTACTTGGGCCCTCGAGCTAGGTATCGAATTCTCTACGGAGAAAACTGAGTTGGTAGTTTTTTCTAGGAATTATAATCCAGCACAACCGAAGCTTCATATTTGGGGTAAGCCGATAACTCATTCTATGTCATTTAAATATCTTGGGGTCTGGTTCGATTCGAAGTGCACCTGGAGATCCCACATTGAGTATCTGAAGCGAAAATGCCAGCAAAGGATCAACTTTCTCTGCACAATTACCGGGACCTGGTGGGGAGCTCATCCACAAGATCTTCTAACGTTGTACCGGACAACGATTTTGTCGGTTATAGAATACGGTAGTTGTTGTTTTCAGTGAGCCGCTGACATCATAAAGCTGGAACGTATTCAGTATCGGTGTCTTCGTATCGCGTTAGGTTGCATGCACTCGACTCATACCATGAGTCTTGAAGTGCTGGCTGGAATGTTGCCACTCTCGGATCGGTTTTCACAATTATCTCTACGGCTCCTCACCAGGTGTGAAATTATGAACCCCAAGGTAATCGAAAACTTTGAGGAGCTTCTCGAG
This sequence comes from Aedes koreicus, assembly GCA_024533555.2. Classification (NCBI taxonomy): domain Eukaryota; kingdom Metazoa; phylum Arthropoda; class Insecta; order Diptera; family Culicidae; genus Aedes; species Aedes koreicus. Next base: position 1,120,344 of record JAHHFK020003219.1, on the reverse strand, counting down.
TTGAATTCTCAAACTCGTTTCATGACCTTGTACCATTTGTACATAACACAGGATGTCAGCCCTTCGCCGAACATTTCCAATCGTGTTTGCTTCTTCGATCTCGACAATTCGGTTCATTTTGATTTGTCCATGAAGCAGGAGTTTCATAGAATCCCAGAGCATCATCGTCCTATGATTGCTCCGGTAATATTTGCTGCAAAGTTTGGCCATGTTGATTCCACTAAATCGTTCTTCACTGACGGATCTTTGATAGAGGAGTCAGCAGGCTTTGGTATACTTAATGAAATTTATAGCGCCAATCGTAAACATCAAGCTCCTTGTTTCGTATATGTCGCTGAATTAGCGGCAATACACTTCACGCTAGAAATGGTTGCCTCATTAACACCAGATCAGTACTTCAATTTCACGGATAGTCTCAATTCTATAGAGGCTATTCGCTCATTAAGACCGGTAAAGCATTCTTCGTGTTTTCTCATGAAAGTACGGGAGCTTCTAAGTGCTTTATCTTTTAGCGTTATTTTATCATCCGCCTTTGTATGATTCATCTCTCATTGTTCAATTCCAGGCAATGATAAAGCGGACTCGTTTGCAATATAGAAGGCGATATTTATGATCGACAAATCGCTTTCAATGAATTTGTTCCTATTTTTCGTCAACAGTCACTCGTCAGCTGGCAGTATAAATGGAGTGAAGGAGATTTGAGGTAATTGCAATATTCTATCATCCCAATTATGTCGAAGAAATCTTGGATTAGGGAATGGATTTGGGTCGAGACTTCTTTCATGCGATGTCTCATCTCATGCCCAATCATTATTCTTTGAACGCTCATCTATACCGAGTTGGGCGGGGCGATAGCATTCTCTGTGAATGTAGACAAGGTTATCAGGACGCAGATCACGTTATTTGGTCTTCTGCTGAGCATCTTGGAGTTAGATCTGAGCTTTATGATTCCCTTCGGACTCGAGAGAGGCAGCCCAATGTACCGGTTCGAGATATTTTGGCTGTACGTGATTCGTAGTACATGAAACTCATTTATGTGTTTTTGACTAACATTAGCCTTAGATTGCAGTTAGTTTAACCTGTATGTTTACTTTAAGTTTTTTTTTTTTTTTATCTGTGTATGTGTGTTTTTTTCTTTTTCACAAAATGATGTATGATATGTACTACCACCCATTGTAGCACGGAAACTAAGTCCGACAGCAATGGGCTCTCCTCTCTGTTAGACTTGATCAAGCTTTAATAACCACTGATTATCCTAATCATGCCATTGTATGAAGGGCCAAAAAGGAGTTGGGTGGATCGATAGGCAACATCACTTATACGTATCCACAGGGATATAAAGAATCTCCTTCCAACAACAAGATTGAACAATTGGTCATAAGAGCAAGCTATCTAACATGAGGATGCCCCAATGGGCGGGGAGAAGAGCCCGCCCTCTATTCACAAACTGTTAGCAATGGGGAGTTGGCATTCCCACTCTCCCCATCCAGAGTGCTTCAATCGGGTGCCCTGATGGTCCCTCCCATTCCCATGAAATATTTATATAATGGTGTATATATTTATGTAAATGAAAAATACTACAAGCCTTTGTATCTGTAATATATGATCTTCATTCGGTTGATCCTGTAATGCAATAAATGTTGTAAAATATTAAAGTGTAGCGTTCTGTGGTTCACACTTAAGCACGTTTTCGTTCGTTTTCAGCGATAGCAGCATTTCACCAAAATCTTGATTTGAGGTATCCTGAAAAAGTTTATTAAATCTATTGAAATTTATCAAAACTAACATTTATACATTTTAATTTACTGTTGCCATGGTCACAATTTTCTACTTGATGCTGATTTTATAACAGCAATCTGCTTTTATTTTTGCTGACCTAATAGTCATTGCTACCGAGTTAGAAATGGGAAGATTTAACTAGAAGGGAGTTAAAGATAAATGGGCAAAAAAACAATAAGTAATATTTAAATCATCTATAAAGTAAAATCAATAAAACAATATTGCCAAATATAATGATGGTGTAAATAATGATGAAGTAATGACAAAGAATGAAATGTAAAATCAAACACTAGCCAAATGGCACACAGCGCTGCATGAATCAGATCAGCTCAGAATTGGTAAAAAGTCCATTTGCAAACCGGAAATGAAAAATACATTCAGTAATAAGTGCAAAAGCCTACCACAGATTCCGTAATTTTCAAAAGCTTACCACAGCAGTAATTTTCTGCGTTTTATACTGGACATATTATATGCATAGCTAGATGCAACGCTAGATGTCATAAATTGAAGGTATGTTTCGTGTTTAAGCCAGATACCGCCTAAATCAGGTTTGTTGTATGAAAATATGAAGGTAATGATATGATGGAAATAATACGATGTTGTAAAGAAATACTACATAATGTACATATAATAATAATTCAATGCCACTATTTGCCTCTTCCGCTGCGATGTTACATGATTGAAACTCCAAAATAGAGAAAATTCCTCTCTCTCTAAAAAAATGTAAGAAACCATGCTATCTTTTCAAATACATAACGTGAGTTAGGTGGGCCAAAACTTACAACGATGCAAATGCGAAGCTGAAAATAGCATAAAAAATATTGTGAAAGGATGTTGTAATATAAAATGATAATAACAATTATATTTGTAATGTCTGCATATCTGCTGATCCTGCTGCAATTGTAGACGGACTTCCATTATCATAGCCAAGGAGGAAGAAAACAATTCAAAATTATTATACAATACTTGGGAATTTCATGGATGATCTGAAATTATATACCGTATAAAGAATACTTCCATTTTTCGTGGAAGGATAAGATTTCAGCATGCTTCTTTACCGGGGTCACGCTGCCTACATCGCCTTGGTGCGGCTGCCACCTAATGTATAGTTGGCGCGATACAGCGTTTCTTATTGAACCGCTGGATGCCAGGACAGACGCTGTTTGAGCCGCACCTCCTTGGTGGACAGACGCTTAGCACGCACCTCCTCAATCTAGCTGAAGTCAGAAGGACAACAGTGCCCAGGCTGCACTACCAGCTAAGTACGCAACCCTTAGCTGGCGGTCTTTGTCATCTCTTGACCCGTGGAAGCATGAGGTAGGAACTTGTGAGGACCATAGCTATGTTGCGAGGACGCACGCTCCATCCCAGATGTCTACTCACCATTTTGCAGCCCACCGTATGCGCAAATTTCGGAAGCGATTTAAGATCTAACATACCAAAAATCCTCCGAAACGACCATGTACCTATGCCGAGCGAGCTCGTGTTTATCGGGCGAAACTGAAAGCAACCAGAGGTAAAGCGTTGCAAACTACAGGTTAGGACGCTGGAGAAGGGCCTTCAACTCGAGGTAGGAAATAAAATCAAGTGGTTAACCAACTTGACAAAGTGCAAATACTTTTTCACTATTTTCTCTCGGCAGCCCTAAGTTTGCACCTTTAAACTGAAGAAATTATCCATGAAAAAATGAAAATGATCCATAAGTTACAGCTATGTGATCCATACTTTATATAAATTTTAGCAATAAAATGTCTAAAATGTACCGTTATATATCTAGGGTATGATCGATAAAATTGTACGGATTACCCATAAACATATTGCAAATGTTCCATAAAAGGTTCAATATCATTCCTTAAACATGTAAAATGTATCCATAGAATGTACCGTTTGTTAACTAAAATATATGAACATGATCACTAAATTATTGTAAATATTCCATAAATACATCGTCAATGTTCCATAATAGGTTTGAAAAATGAACCGTTAACTTCTAAATATGGTCCATAGCAAATACAATTTTGGGTTAAATTTTTTTTTAATTTTAACCACAAAGAAATCGATAAATATTGCTGTAAAAGAAGGATCACTTTGGAGAAGATTTTCAATTTTCAGAAAGCTGACTTACTTTTGCGATCTCACGTTCTTTTACGACCGCAACTGCGACACATGCTTCCCAATAAATTTGGTGAAGAGCACTCGTGCACGTAAAGAACTACGGCAGCCCTAAGTTTGCACCTTTAAAACTGAAGAAATGATCCATGAAAAATTGAAAATCGTTCTATAAAAACTACAAGGTTCAGCCCAATGGGGTTGTACGCAAAGGTAACGTAGGACTATGTAGCAATAAGCAATCGAATTTGCCTCCAGTCGCCTAATTGTTTAAAGGGTTTTCGAAATTGGTTTCGCTCAAAAATTAACTGCAATACACTTAACAGGTTACCCTAATAAACAGGTAATATACAAGAACGATATTACAGATGTTTTAACCAACAATCAATATGCAATTAGCGATTTGAATTTGATTCACTGTTGTAGAACCCCTTGGTCCGAAGTACACCTTGTAGCCAGCACCTTGCTATACACATTTGCGCCTTTGTTTCGATTTGCTGTGTTATTTTGACAGAATATTTGAGCATGTGTTCGTGTGAGTTCATTATTAGGGGCGTATTATTAAGCTTGGGACCGAGCTTGGGACCGATGTGCTAGTACTGACTGAGCCAAGAAAAAAATCCTATTTGTTCGGGACCTACTGGTCTTAGAGTTAGTCTATGGTTTAACCGTACCGGTTACAGTTGGGATGATAACCCGAATTGGTGGTTAGGTGCTTCTTATGGTAATTGTGTATGCGGGTAGACATTTATAACATTTTTACTCCAAGAGACTGGCTTCATCCACCACCGATTGCATACGATTTCTTCTAGGCCTATGTGTGTACAACACTGCAAAATGTGCAAATGTCGAAAACACGACTGGCTTCGAAATGCGATAATTTTCGCAACCGCCCATTTTGAACAACTCTCTTTTTCCAGTTATTTCGGAGGCCTTGAAAGGGGCAGTTTTGGGGTCAAGGGAACAGCTAGTGCAGCCACCTCGCCTTCCTCTCATGAAGCTGAAGCTTAAAGCTTGAGCAACTCACGTATATAGTTTGCAGCCATATGCTGCGACATTTTACTTACACTTCCTCAAAATAATTTGTTTCTTATCGAATGGTATAGACTCTATCCATCGCACTAGAACGCAAGAAACACTTTTAAACACTGATTGGAATTCGAAGATAATATTACCAACAAACTTCACACTTCACATGCCATCAAACAGAAATTATCACGTGCCATCAAACAGTGGACTGTGATTGCAAATAACCACACATCAAACGACCCTTAGTGATTTGCAATACTGAACACCCACCCCCCCCCCAACCACCCACCACCCACCCTACCCCCTCCAAACCCCACCACCCCCCCCCCCCCCACCCACCCCAATGCACAGTGGTCCAGTAAGCTACTTTAGGCGGACATGAGGTTTTCAATGGAAATTTGTGGTTTTAGAGCTTTGGTTACTTCTAAGAACTTGTTGCAAACTTGTTGTACTACAATTTGTATGAAAGTAATTTTTTCTTGCATTAAACGCAAGAGTGGCGTATACGCTAACTTTTTTATGAGCAAATATGAGATGGTATGTTCAGCAAAGTTGTAGAAATTGTTATTCTAAAGAACTTTGTGGAACATTTTTTTTTTCTAGCTTCAAAGCCTACTGCGATAATTCCGAATTTTATTAAAAAATCGTTTTTCGACTAAAAGTCCTTCATTTTTTAATCTTACCAGCTTGCTATGTTCTACAAAGTTGTTTGTTTTGACATTTGCTACAATGTTGCTCAATACACCATAGTTGAATTTCTTCTTGTTTTCATATTATAGTAAATTTTCAGTTAAATTTACGCCATACTATAGGCCTCAAAACTTGAAATGGAGCACCTGAAAAAAATATGGCATACCATGACTTGATTCAACACACCTTAGAGTACGTTTAAGGAGAATTTGGGAGAGATGATATTTTTCTATCTTTTTCAAAGCTACTTTCTGTAACATACAGTTTTCAATAAAAGCATACGTAAGGAGTTCAAATAGAATCAAAACACACATAAATCATGGCTATCTCTGTTCAGTATATGACAACTACCACGTGTTTTCATAGAAAAAGGCTTGATAGGATATTAGTTAATTTTTTATTTCGAGCTTCTTCAGGTAAATCAAACTGTGTCTCACCACGAGTTGTACGTCTGTTGATAAGTGAGATTACGGGATCAGAGGTGAGAAGAAGCCGCTTGAAAACGTCTTCCAAGTTGACAATGCGGTTGAACTTCCTTGCATGCCGTTCCCGAAATTTTCTTATGCACTTATTCCTGATTTCCTGGGCTTCCTTACTCAGCATCCCTAAAGGCAATGCAGCGGTCCTGATAATATCACTACCGTACACACTTAGAAAATTTTACAGTATTCGGTAATTTTTTACCGAACTTTCAACAACTGAACGTTCGGTAATCTGTTCGGTAATTAAATCAATTACCGAACGTTCGGTACTCAAATTTTTTGATGAACTGTCAAAAACTACCGTACAGTTCGGTAATGGAAGATTTGATGATCTGTCAAAAATTACCGTACAGTTCGGTAATTTGTGTAGTCTGGTACCGAACCGTTTCGGTTTTTTTGTTTTTGTTTTTATCGTTAAACACCAAACTATTCGGATATTATTGGTTAATTGAATATTTAATTTGAGTATTTTGTTTTTGTTTTTATCGTTAAACACCAAACTATTCGGATGTTATTGGTTAATTGAATATATTAAACAAAACTATATTTGTTGTTATTCCGACCGGGACTGTTAGGTCTTTCCAGCATATGGCGCAGTCAACGAAATACTACGAACGATGCGTGTCGACTGCATCGGATGCTGGTCAGTGAAGTTGTGTTCTACCTGTAGATGGATACAATGCTGCAAATATATTTTGCATGTGTATCATTTAGAATAATAATCCCTTTTTACATCGAACCTATTGATTGTTTAGCGTGTAATCAGCACATTTGAAATATTTATAGCTAGCCGGATGAAAGCTCTAATTAACACTGGTTTATTTTCTACATACATACATACATGGAATAATTAAAATTAATCAATATCCAAACCACCTTCTGGACAACCGATCACTGGAACCACGAGGCTTCATAGAAAATGGCTGACAGTTTGACAGTTAATAATACTTTACCGGGCTTCGGTTATTCAGAGTTCGTTTTACGTTTTGTTCGGTAAAGTTCTTACCGTATTCAGTGATTGTTTGTTTTTACCGTATGGATTGTATTTTTTTTTTCTACCGTATACGGTAAATAAAATTCAACATTACAGATCGTTCGGTAAAGTGTTACAAAATTACGGTAACATTTTTTATATTTACCGAAAAATCGGTAAGATGTTATGTTTACCGAAATGTTTCGTCAATTTTTTTACCGAACAGCAAAATCGAATTTAAATGTGTGTAATAGTAGCTTATGCACTGTAGGAGAAAGCACATACCAATCGTACAATTCTCGATACATCTTAAATGTATCTTGAGCAAATTGACCAAAAGTTTCTGCTTAAATTTCTCGGTTCACGACTTTTAGAAGGGTTGCGAATTTCGATAAAAGGTTTTTATCGAGCCCTGTGATTTCGGCAACTGCATTTACTTCGCTGAAAAATCGGCGAGCTGTGTTTCCATCGTTCGAATTGCCTCCTCCTGGAAGTGGCTTATTGAGTCTCAATCCCAACCTTTCTTTGAGAGCCTGCCGGATTGACATCTGGCGGCTCTTCAAGATCGCATTGTCTTTACTGACACGCCACAAAGGCTTAGCCAACGTCAACCGATAGCTGATATTCAGCAATAGCTCCATTGTTTCGTATTTGAGCGTGAAGAGGAGAAAACACATGCTTCAATATAGCTGGGGCCCTACATGTTTGATCTTCAAAAGAGTCATTCAATCGCTTTCCCGACCGCAAACAGATGTAACATTGTTGTGAATGAGTTCCTGCCACGTCTTTGATTTCAAAAATTAGCTAATTGAAAAAAATAGCCTATTGAGCCTTTTTCTATGAAAACACGTGGTAGTTGTCATACACTGAACAGAGATAGCCATGATTTATGTGTGTTTTGATTCTATTTGAACTCCTTACGTATGCTTTTATTGAAAACTGTATGTTACAGGAAGTAGCTTTGAAAAAGATAGAAAAATATCATCTCTCCCAAATTCTCCTTAAACGTACTCTAAGGTGTGTTGAATCAACTCACGGTATGCCATATTTTTCTCAGGTGCTCCATTTCAAGTTTTGAGGCCTATAGTATGGCGTAAATTTAACTGAAAATTTACTATAATATGAAAACAAAGAAGAAATTCAACTATGGTGTATTGAGCAACATTGTAGCAAATGTCAAAACAAACAACTTTGTAGAACATAGCAAGCTGGTAAGATTAAAAAATGAAGGACTTTTAGTCGAAAAACGATTTTTTAATAAAATTCGGAATTATCGCAGTAGGCTTTGAAGCTAGAAAAAAAAAAAGTTCTACAAAGTTGTTTAGAATAACAATTTCTACAACTTTGATGTACATACCATCTCACGATATTTGCTCATAAAAAAGTTAGCGTATACGCCACTCTTGCGTTTAATGCAAGAAAAAATTACTTTCATACAAATTGTAGTACAACAAGTTTGCAACAAGTTCTTAGAAGTAACCAAAGCTCAAAAACCACAAATTTTCAATGAAAACCTCAAGTCCGCTAAAAGTAGTTTACTGGACCACTGTGCATTGGAGGAGGGGGTCTTAAACCATCATAAGAAGCTTTCCCGGTCCCGAAGCCCTTGCATACAAATTTTCACGCCAGTCGGTTAAGTAGTTTCTATGTCTATAAGGGTCAGTTCGATAGAAATTCATTTTTATATTTATAAGAATTTCCATAGTTTTTTATTTAAAATTAATAGTTTTCAAGAATAAAATTGATGAGTAGAAAGATTTGCAATCGATTGGTGCAGAAATTTTGAAAATCGGTCAAGAAATGACTTAGTTATTAACTTTCAAAACCTAAGCATATTTCGTGACGCTCAGAATTTTCGTACTCGCAACGTGCTCCCCTATATTGAAAACAAAGACGTAGTCCTACGTCCAAACGCATTCTTGACCAATAAGACTCTGGGTGAAAATCCACAAAAAAATAGAAATGATCCCCAAAATTCATTAATTTGAGCCACACTTTTAGCAAAATTTTGCAATAAAATGTGAAAAATCAACCATTATACATAAAGGGTATGATATATTTATCTTTCTTCTTGGTTTTTCATCACAAACCTTATTATAAACTTAAAGTGGATCCTTGACCATATTGACCACTCCCAGAACCACCGGAACGTCCGTAAAATCGTAATTGTTCCTTACTACAGGTTCCCCCAAAAATGTTCCGTGAGTGGCCAATGTAGCCAATGGCTTTTTCAAGTCTATCAAAATCCTAATTATGAAAAATCATGAAGATAGAGCTGCCGCACGGCATGTTTTGGAGTAAATGGCCTCTACTACATGTTCCCCCGGGGACGTTCAGGTGGTTCCGCGAGTAACCAATATGGTCAAGGACCCACTTTGAGTTAATGGTAAGGTTTGTGATGAAAAACCAAGAAAAAGGGGCGGTCACATGGCATGTTTTGAGTAAAATAAAAAGTGAACCGCATCCAGGACCCTTCATCAGAGCATGTTTCATGGAAATGGCCATATCTCAGTCAATTTAAGGGCGATTTCTGTAACCAACATTTCATTCGCTTGATAAATATTTTTTCTTTACGTGCGTTTACTGATAAAATTGTTTGACAACTGTATCTTGTACAAAATCTCATCACAAATTCAACATGTGAGATAGCCTCTCCGGAAACCCGGGACAACTCCGGTGTCCAGGGGCCGTGGCCAATTATGTTACCGAGATATAAAATTACATTAATTTTACAGTCGAATGCTTCTTGGTGAAATTATATCGGATAATATTTCATGAAGTTCATAAAGAGCACTACAAAGTTGATCAAAAATTTGCCTGTCTCGATCATTTTGTCTATCCCCTAATATAATTGTTTGGATTTCCCATTAACATATTACAAATGATACATAAAAGGTTCAATAACATTCTTTTAACTTGCAAAATTGATCCACAGAATGTAACATTTCTGCACTAACATATGGGCATATCATCCAGAAATTATTGTAAATGTTCCATAAATAAATTGCCAATGATCTCTAATAGTTTGTATAACAAATCATCATCTTCAAAAAATGATTCATAACAAACCAACTGTGTGCATGTGGAAGATGCTTATATTTGATATGCATGGGTATACTCTAAGAGAGCAATCATGTAACTTCGGATGATATCGTTTATACAACACGCATTGCATCTTTCTCTCAGTCTTTAACTAGATGGTATACTGTTCGGTTCGCGTGTGCTGGTTATCTCAAATGGCGACGAGGATGTCGAACCGTGTGCGTGGTTAAAATATAATTGCAAACGTTTAGTTGGATAAAATCAAAGTCGAAAAAAAAATTCAGTGAAAGGTAAAGAGGCAATAGAAATTATGTGGAAAAGAAAAGTATTGTGGATCAAAACGGCTGTGAGATAATCGATTTCAAAAATTCTTGTGTTAATCAACAAAATGGCGAGTTATGTATGCATGAGATAGTGGAAAAAGAATATTAAAAAAATTGGAAAAGAAAATGTGTTTAGCAAGTGTTCGAAAAATCCAAATTTTGAAGATGGCGTCTAACATCACCTGATCAGTTGCATATGTGTTGCATTGAATAGAAATAAAAAACGTATTAGTTGACAAGAAAATGTATCCATAGGAAGATGATGGGTATTGATCGGTTATCAGTTTGGTGCGTGTGCATGAGAAAATGTTATGATGAAATATAATTTAATTGGTGAGGGGTAAGTGAAGAATGAATAGAATCGGAAGTCAGCTGCGAGTAACCCTTCATTCAATTTACATGGAAGTTGGTTTTATGTTTATAAAATGTGTTGTTGTGTACAATGCATGGAGAAAAACCGGAACTATCCGATTTATAACGGTGTACCTATGTTTGCACTGTCGGCAAACACGTTTCATGGTTGCGCGTAAGTAATTCTATGTATGGAGAGAGCTGATAAACAGGTATGTTATTATATATAATTATATATATATATATATATATATATATATATATATATATATATATATATATATATATATATATATATATATATATATATATATATATATATATATATATATATATATATATATATATATATATATATATATATATATATATATATATATATATATATATATATATATATATATATATATATATATATATATATATATATATATATATATATATATATATATATATATATATATATATATATATATATATATATATATATATATATATATATATATATATATATATATATATATATATATATATATATATATATATATATATATATATATATATATATATATATATATATATATATATATATATATATATATATATATATATATATATATATATATATATATATATATATATATATATATATATATATATATATATATATATATATATATATATATATATATATATATATATATATATATATATATATATATATATATATATATATATATATATATATATATATATATATATATATATATATATATATATATATATATATATATATATATATATATATATATATATATATATATATATATATATATATATATATATATATGTATATATATATATATATATTAGAGTTTTAGAGTTCCATTAGATTATTAATAGAGTTCCAATTACTTCTGCATTGAAAACCAATTGTTTTCGAAACAATGGTAGCCTTGCTAAGCACAGATTGTAAGCACGACCTAAGTTTAATGATTATTTCGTCAATAGCGTTTCATTGATCAACCAATCAATTGAATTGGTCGATGAACCTGATGAATTAAACCAGCCAGTTAATATTAATTGCAGATTTGAAAGTTTTCACCCGATCACAATAGATGAGCTTAGAAATATTTGCTTTTCCTTAGGAAAAACGGCTGGAGTAGATAATGTTAATGCTAGAGTTATTCAAGATTGCTTTCATGTCATTGGTCACACTTTACTGGACCTTATTAATGAATCATTGCAAACTGGGCACGTGCCTGAAGTGTGGAAAGAATCGTTGGTTGTTCCGATTCAAAAGGTTGCTGGGACGATTAAAGCCGAAGAGTTTCGTCCTATCAACATGTTGCACACATTAGAGAAAATTTTAGAGCTTGTTGTGAAAGGCCAGTTGTTAGAATATTTGAATAGTAATTCTTTGTTGATATCGGAACAATCTGGCTACCGGGAAGGCCATTCTTGTGAAACCGCGTTAAATTTAGAATTAGCAAAATGGAAAGATAACTTAGAGAGTAAACAAACAATTTTTGCTGTTTTTTGGATCTGAAACGCGCTTTTGAAACAATTTCTAGGCCCTTGTTGTTGAAAGCATTAAAGCGCTTTGGAATTTCGAGTACTGCATACAGATGGTTTGAAAGCTATTTGTCTGACAGAACTCAAAGGACTGTTTTTAATGATTCTGTTTCCAGTCCCGTGAGGAATAACCTTGGTGTGCCTCAGGGAAGTGTATTAGGGCCCCTTTTGTTTATTATGTATGTTAATGACATGCGACGTGTTTTACGATTTTGTGACATTAATCTGTTTGCAGATGACATAGTGTAAAACTAAATTTATGGTAATTTCACAGAATCGAGTAAATGAGAATGTCTCAGTTACAATTGATGGTGAGACAATTGATCGCGTTCGGGAGATTAAATATCTTGGCGTGATTATTGATGACAAGCTAAAGTTCAACGCTCACATTGACAATGTCATCAAGAAAATTGCCAAGGAATATGGAATTCTATGCCGATTGAAAAACGATTTAACTACTTGCAGTAAAATACAGCTATACAAATCAATCATCTCCCCTCATTTAGACTTTTGCCCTTCCATTTTATTCTTGGCCAACCAAACACAAATATTGAGGTTACAGCGTTTGCAGAATAAAATAATGCGCTTGATTTTAAGATGTAACAGATTCACTTCCTCCACTTTTATGTTAGACGCTTTACAATGGCTATCAGTGAAGCAAAGAATTGTGTATTTAACTATGGTGTTCATTTTTAAAGTAGTTAATGGTTTGCTTCCTCGATATATGTGTGATCGAATTGAAAGAGGAAGTGATTTTCATAGATATAATACTAGAAACGCGGATGAAATAAGAACACCGAATTTCTTGACATGTGCTTCACAAAAATTTACTCATTATATTTTAAAGGAATAAATGTTTTCAATTCGATGCCAAGACACATTAAACGTGCACCAACACTTTCAGAATTTAAAAGACTATGTATTTCACGCGTTAAAACTGCATTCTAAGCAGCAAGCGAAATTTTTTTTTCAAATATTTATGAAGATTGTACCTGACGATGTTTTACTATTATATAACGGATTATTTTGTGTAGACCATTTCTTGCACATTTATGTTGCTTTTTTTTGTAAAAATAAGAATGTATCTGACGAAGTTCTTAACAAACGGATTATAATGAGTTGGCTATTTTATTTTTTTAATTTTATTTTTTCACGTTTACAATACTACAATACTCACTACTTTGTTCGTCACAGTGATGATGATGGAAATTTGTATAATGTTGTGTTAGTTGTAAAAAAAATAAATAAAGAAAGTAGTCTACAATTGTTTGAGCCTCGCGCGCGGTATACAGATATGATGGACTTCTTTTTGAATTCGTTAAAAAAAAAGTTGACCTTTGATGCTTTAGATGGTACTATGAAATAGTAGCGAGTTGTCTGGCTGAATGTCGGGGAATTCTTCTCCAATTCTTTTGTGGTTGAAAGTAAAAGTTTGACTAATGCCGGTCCAGGATTTTTTCGGTTTGGAAACATTCTTGACATCCCTGGTGAGATATTCTTGGCCAGCCCTAAACTAAGCTGGCGGCTCCATTAGTGTTGGAACTGCATTGGCTCTGTAACGGGCAGGATCGAATATTGGCTTGTCTTTTGATAATGTCCTTTTACTGGATTCTGTGATCTGAATTGCAACAGAATGTCCTGATCGCTGGGAATACTTGCGAATTTTTGTGGTTAACATCAAATCTTTTCACGATTATGTCGCTGTGAAGCAAATGGATACTTTTGAAGAAATTTATATCTGTAGATGAAATCGGTTCGTTTTTTTTTTTTGCATAACTGGTTTGAATTGTTACCAAATTAATTATCTTAGAGATAAAATCGTCTAGCTCAAACCTTTGTAGGGGTAAGGGCGGGACCATCATCATCATCATCATCATCATCAGTCAAAGTCATTTCAATGATGAGAGAAAGAGATGCCGATTCAATTACGGCTGTTCTCTCAAGGTCACCACGAAAATTAATAATAAATCAAACAGGCATAGAGAAAGAGATGCCGATTTAATTACGGCTATTCTCTCGATGTTGAGTCAAGCTAACGGCTGCAGGAGTATTGAGCTGGTCAACCCGATGGGGAGAGAATGTGATGCCGATTCAATTACGGCTGTTCTCTCGGCAAAGAATCAAATGATTGCAATAAATATATAGGGCTGTGAGAACGTGGTTTACTTGCTGTTCTAGCAAAAAATGGGAAGAGAAAGAGATGCCGATTCAATTACGGCTGTTCTCTCCAATTGGATATGCATGACAATAGGTGTCGAGTGGGTCGTTTTGAAACAAAAGAGTGCTTGTTAAAAATAATGGCTATGAACTAGTACTAAAATGATGCGATAGTAGTTGTTTTAAAATGCATCCGAAAGTTGATTACCGAGCATACAAATACAGCATGTGTTGTTTAGAGATACTGGTAGATCACAAACCGGAATTGTGGAGGAATGAACTATTCTCTATTGTAATTTTATTTGTTGTACAGGGTGTTAACAAATTTATGTACAAATGACTAATTATGCTTATTTTGACTTTGATAATTTTGCATGAGCAGTTTTTCACTGCTTGGTTAGATTAGTTGACATCCAGCCGTTTTGAAACATAAAAAAAAGAAGCCATTGAAATAATGATGTTTTAATGACATTTTTTCAAATAGATCTTGTTTTTCAATAATGGCACCCAGCAATGATGAGCAAGAGGATGACAATCCTCAAACAGTGCAACCTCAGACGGTGCAACCTCAGACGTCTTTCTTTAATCCGGCTTCCTACAATCTTCCTCATTTCAAATACAAACATTTACCATCATCGGAAATCCGAAATTCATGGGTTTCATGGATCCGATGGTTTGAGAGTATTATGGCTGCGGCCAATATTACTGATAGTCAAAACAGAAAAATACAGCTTCTAGCAATGGGGAGCATAGAGCTTCAGAACGCTTACTATGGGCTACCTGGGGCGACTGAAGACTGCGTAGAACCAAACATTGATCCATATATGATAGCGAAGGAAAAGTTAACACAGCATTTCTCCCCAAAGCATCACGATAGCTTTGAGCGTTTTATGTTTTGGACCATGAAACCTGAGGAAGATGAACCGATCGAAAAGTTTGCGTTAAAAGTTCAACAGAGAGCTGAAAAGTGCTCCTTCGGTAAAACCGAATTTGAGAGTCGTCAAATTGCAACTGTTGACAAAATCATTCAGTATTCCCCAGACGAACTGAGGCAGAAATTATTAGAAAGGGAAGTGTTGACATTAGACGATACGATTAAAATAAGCAATGCATACCAATCCGTGCGGTATCAGTCGTCTAGAATGACCATGAAACCGTCAAGTAGTAACTTGAATCGCGTTTACGATACCTCAAGCAGTGATCAAAGATCAAATGGAAGATGTAGGCGTTGTGGTTATAGATTACACAACAATAAGGATCAATGCCCAGCAACAAACAAAACCTGTTTGAAATGCCACAAGACAGGCCACTTTCAGTCAGTTTGCAGCTCTAGTTTAAAACCAACCAATCAGGTAGGTAGCTGAAAAGAGAAGAATTATGGTTTAATTTATAAGAAGTATTAAGCATACAATATATTTGTTTAGGTTCCTTTTGGAAAGCGTAAACCACCTTTTGACAATTATCAGGGTCCTTCGTATTCCAATAAACGACATCGAAGTGTTTTCAATGTCGTAAATCGCGAACAAGAGCCAACAAAACAAGAAAGCTTTCCCGTATATAATGTAGGAGCAGATGACGATGAGTTGATCACGTGCCGCATTCGAGGTGTAGATGTGGTCATGTTAATTGACTCTGGGTCCAAACACAATTTGATGTACGGCACTACGTGGGAGCTGATGAAACTTAGAGATGTGAAAGTTACCAATCCAAGAACTGATAATAACAAGCAATTCCTAGCGTACGGAAAAATTCCATTGAAGCTTGTGACGGCTTTTGAAGCAGTTTTGGAAGTTGATGATAGTGGGCATATATTGAAAACTGAGACATCTTTTTACGTGATTGAGAAGGGCCAGCAGCCCTTGTTAGGGAAAATTACTGCGCAGCAGATAGGGGTGTTGAAAATTGGCTTACCTAGTGCTCAGTATGATTCGATTGGTCGTGTAGATACATCAAAGAAAGCGTTTCCTAAGATGAAAGGAATCAAACTTACCATTCCTGTCGATAGAAGTGTTCCTCCGATCATACAACCATTGCGGCGATGTCCAATTCCACTGTTGCAGAAGGTTAGGTCGAAGCTGGATGAACAACTGAATCTGGATATAATTGAGAAAGTGATGCGTCCTACATCTTGGGTCTCCCCCTTGTACCGATTCTCAAAGAAAATGGGGAGCTTCGACTTTATATCGACATGCGCAGGGCTAACCTAGCTATTCAAAGATTGAATCATCCGCTTCCGATTATCGATGACTTCCTGCCAAGATTTAAAAATGCAAAATTCTTTACGACTCTTGACATTAAACAGGCATTTCATCAAGTGGAACTAGAAGAGGATTGTCGGGATGTAACGACATTCATAACAAACTGGGGATTATTTCGATACAAAAGACTTCTTTTCGGAGTTAACTGCGCGCCCGAGTTGTTCCAAAACCTAATGGAAAGTATCTTGGCAGGCTGTAAGAATACCATTATTTTCATTGATGATATCGTAATTTTTGGTTCAATGGAAGAAGAACACGATGCTGCCGTCAAACAAACATTGGGCATCCTAAAACAGTACGGAATTCTGCTTAACGATCACAAATGTAACTTTAAAAAACGTAATATCGTGTTTTTAGGACACAAGCTCTCTGCAGAAGGAATTGCGCCAGCAGACGAGAAGGTTGATTCAATTTTACAATTCCGGGCACCCCGGTCGAAAGAAGAGCTTCGTAGCTTTTTGGGATTGGTAACCTACGTATCTCGCTTTATTCCTGATCTGGCCACACTTAATTTCCCATTACGAAGTCTTGTTAAGCAAGATTCACCATTCGAATGGAAACCTGAACATCAGAAAACATTTGACCAGCTGAAAAAGGTGATTGGATCTGCGGAAAATTTAGGTTATAATGATCCAAAGGATAGAACCCTTGTTGTTTCTGATGCTTCGGGAGTCGGATTAGGGGCGGTACTGATCCAGTTCGAAGGAAATAACCCCAGAGTAATCAGTTACGCTTCTGAAAGCTTGACGGAAACAGAACAATCGTACCCACCAATCGAAAAAGAGGCTCTTGGAATAGTGTGGGCTGTAGAGAGGTTCAAGATATACTTGATGGGTATAACGTTTGAACTTGGAACCGATCATCGCCCTCTAGAGACGCTTTTTACGGCAACTTATCGCCCTACAGCAAGAATAGAGCGCTGGTTACATCGTATTCAGGCATTCAAATTTAAGGTAATTGTCTCAATTCTCCTTACCAATATCATTATAAGTATAACAATTAAGAAAATTTCACAGGTAGTTTATCGGAAAGGCTCAGCCAACATTGCTGATGTACTTTCAAGACTTTCGGCTCACGTAACAGATAATCAATGGGTTGATGAGTCTGAGGTTTTTATTAGGCGTGTTTTAACAGAGTCCGTAGCTATACTAAGTGACGGATGTTTTTTTTTTGTTTTTTATAAATTCATTTATTTGTACAGGCTCAATCGAATCAGCTTTACAGAGCCAAGTTTTCATGTTTATATACATCAGTTATCTTAGAACTAAGGTTAAGGGGGTGGAACCGATTACTCGCGGCCGTCTCGAGGTTAGTAGGAATTACAATTTTATGGATGGGAAAATTGCGGAGGAAATTTTAAAACAAAGCATAAGGAACAATGTTTTTTTTAAATCTAGAATTTCAAATTACAATTTTTTAATTGAACGTTTTCAATTTAAAAAAAAAATCACTCACTCACACACACAACAACACTCACACACACAACCACAATCACACACCGATGCACACAATCCTCAAAAATTTAACCTAATCAAGTAAGTTAATCAAACTACAATCTACGGCTATTGTTAGTCAAAAACACATAAATGAGTTTCATAAACTCTAGATCGCGTGCAGCCAAAATGTCTTGAATCGGTACATTGGGTTGTCTACCTCGAGCCCGAAGGGAATCATAAAGCTCAGATCTGACTCCACGATGCTCAGCACAAAACCAAATTACGTGATCTGCGTCCTGGTAACCTTGTCCGCATTCACAGAGATTGCTGTCTCCCAGCCCAACACGGAACAAATGAGCATTTAAAGAATAATGATTGGACATGAGGCGAGATATCACACGAATGAAGTCTCGACCCACATCCAATCCCCTGAACCAACATTTCTTAGACACCTTAGGAGTGATAGAATGTAGCCATCGCCCCAAATCTCCTTTACTCCATTTATACTGCCAGCTATCGAGTGATATCTGACGAAAAATATAGAAAAATTCATTGAAGGCGATTTGTCGGTCATAAATATCGCCTTCCATAGCGCCGACCCTTGCAAGCGAGTCCGCTTTCTCATTGTCAGGAATCGAACAATGAGAAGGGACCCACACAAAGGTGATAATAAAAGAACGTGAAGATAAAACACTTAAAAGACCTCGTATTTTCATAAGAAAATAAGAGGTGTGCTTTACCGGCCTCAAGGAGCGGATAGCCTCTGTAGAACTAAGACTATCCGTGAAAATGAAGTATTGATCCGGTGTAAAAGAGGCAACAGTTTCTAAAGAAAAATGAATTGCTGCCAGTTCCGCGACAAAAACAGAACAAGGTGCTTGAAGTTTAGGAGCGACGCCATAATTTTCATTGTATACACCAAAGCCAGCGGAGTCCTGTATCAAAGACCCGTCAGTGAAAAACGTTTTGGTGGAATCAACTAGGCCAAACTTTGCAGAAAATATCACCGGAGCAATCATAGGGCGATGATGCTTTGGGATTCCACGAAGCTCCTGTTTCATAGATAAATCAAACTGAAGCGAATTTCCGAAGTCGGAGAAGCAAACACGATTGGGAATATTCAGCGAAGGGCTGACATCCTGTGTTATGTACAAATGGTACAAAGTCATGAAGCGGGTTTGAGGATTCAACTCAAGGAGCTTCTCAAAATTTTCGATCACCTGGGGGTTCATAACTTCACACGTGGTGAGGAGCCGGAGAGATAATTCTGAAAACCGATCCAAGAGTGGCAACATGCCAGCCAGCACTTCAAGACTCATGGTATGAGTCGAGTGCATACAACCTAACGCGATACGAAGACACCGATACTGAATACGTTCCAGTTTGATGATGTGCGACCGAGCCGCTGACTGAAAACAAAAACTTCCGTATTCTATAATCGACAAAATCGTTGTCCGGTACAACGTTAGAAGATCTTGCGGATGCGCTCCCCACCAGGTCCCGGTAATTGTGCAGAGAAAGTTGATCCTTTGTTGGCACTTTCGCTTCAGCTACTCGATGTAGGATCTCCAGGTGCACTTTGAATCGAACCAGACCCCAAGATATTTAAATGACATAGAATGAGTTATCGGTGTACCCAAAATTTGAAGCTTCGGATGTGCAGGGTTATGCTTCTTAGAAAAAACAACCAACTCAGTTTTCTCCGTAGAGAATTCGATACCTAGCTCTAGAGCCCAAGTAGACAAATTGTCTAAGGTATCCTGTAAGGGTCTTTGCAGATCGACACCATTGGGTCCCGTGACAGACACAACACCGGCATCTGCAAGTTGTCTCAACGTACAATTCTCACTCAGACAACCGTCAATGTCTTTGACATAAAAATTATACAAAAGGGGGCTTAAACATGATCCCTGGGGGAGACCCATGTAGCTAAATCGAAAAGCTGTAGAGTTTCCATGAGAAAAGCTCATATGTTTCTCTGACAGCAAATTGTACAAAAAATTGTTCATTAATGGTGAAAAACCACAAGCGTGGAGTTTATCTGAGAGAACTTCAACAGATACTGAATCAAAAGCCCCCTTTATATCCAAGAATACAGAAGCCATTTGCTCTTTTTTAGCAAAAGCTAACTGAATCTCTGTGGAAAGCAACGCGAGGCAGTCGTTCGTTCCCTTACCCCTACGGAAACCATATTGAGTATCTGAAAGCAGGTTATTCGTCTCAACCCATTTGTCCAGACGGAAAAGGATCATTTTCTCCAACAACTTTCGAATACAAGATAACATAGCGATGGGTCGATAGGAGTTGTGGTCGGACGCGGGTTTACTAGGTTTTTGAATGGCGATAACTCTCACCCGCCTCCAATCATCCGGTACAATGTTGAGCTCCAAAAACTGATTAAACAAGTTCAACATGCGCCTCTTCGCGACGTCTGGAAGGTTCTTAAGCAAGTTGAACTTGATTCTATCAGCCCCTGGAGCCGTATTGCCACATGAAAGGAGTGCGAGAGAGAGTTCTAACATTGAAAAAGGTTGGCTGATCTCATCTATCGAATTCGTGGTTTCGCGAGGAAACATTTGTGGTGGCACAGAATCTGGACAAACTTTTCGCGCGAACTTGAGGATCCATTGGTCCGAATACTCCTCGTTCTCGTTGTTCGTAATTCTGTTACGCAATCTTCGCGCCGTATTCCAAAGGGTATTCATCGACGTTTCACGCGATAGCCCGTCCACGAATTGTCGCCAGTAACCGCGTTTCTTGGCCTTGATGAGGCTCTTAAATTCTCGTTCGAGAGCCGTGTACCTTTCGAAGTGCTCAGGTGTTCCACGTCTACGAAAAACTTTGAACGCATCGGACTTTTTGCGGTAAACCTCGGTGCATTGCTGGTCTCACCATGGGGAAGGAGGTTTCCTGCGAAATGACGTTCCTGGAACTGGTCGACTTTGAGCTTGAAGCGCGCTTTCCAAAATCAGGTTGGAGAGGAAGTTATATTCCTCCAGCGGTGGAAGCCCTTCTACCGTTGTTACGGCTTCATCTATTGCTGTCTTGAACCTTGTCCAATAGATATTACGAGTTAGATCATACGTGACGTTGATGGATTCCGGCGCAGTGAGCCCGGTGGCAATTGAAATTTTAATAGGCAAATGATCACTACCGTGGGGATCCTGGATCACATTCCACGTGCAGTCCAACGATAATGAATTCGAGCAAAGTGTGAGGTCTAACCTACTGCCAAGTGAGAATGGACCAGCCAAGCGTGTAATTTCTCCATTGTTGAGAACGGTCATATTGAAGTTGTCGCAGAGGTCATATATCAAAGAAGACCGGTTGTCATCGTACAGTTCTCCCCAGCCTGTACCGTGAGAGTTAAAATCTCCCATGACCAACCGCGGACCAGGAACAACCGAACAAATATCTGAAAGTTGATTCTGGTTTATTGAGGCTCTAGGAGGAATATAAACGGAAGCAATGCAAAGGCTTTTATTTTTAATAACAGCCTGACATGCGACAACTTCAATACTTGGAATAGGAGGAAAATTCACTCTATAGAAGGAGTAGCACTTTTTGATCCCCAAAAGTACTCCTCCTCCACGTGAATCCTCACGATCAAGCCGAATAATGTTGAAATCGTGAATCGGAAGATCGATTTCGGGTGAAAGCCATGTTTCACAAAGAGCAAATGCATCACAACCGGTATTGTGAGCTAAAAATTTAAATGATTCCAATTTAGGAATAAGACTTCGACAATTCCACTGCAGAACAGTGATCAAATCCCCGACCCCTTTTGGCAAATTATCCATCGAAGGAAATGATAGCTGCAAGGTGGGGCCACTTTAATGTTAATTTCTTCAAAAAAGTTTTCAGTGGGAAGCATTGCCATAACAATGCCTTTAAGAGGGTCAGACATTTCGAGGTACTTGAAAATACCTTCCACAATATCATCAAATGAGAACAGCCAAGATCAAGAGGGGGCTTCTGTTCTTAAAATTGGGGCATCAGGGGTTTTGGATGTCCCCGGGAGAGATGGGAAATCCTGTGTGTAGTTGGCACTACGAAAACCAGGAGGATTCGGATAATCCTTCTTTCCACTGCTCTTTGAATTGGGCATGTTGATTTGGGGCTTCTGTTCAGCGACTTTCCCTGCTCGGATGCGTCTTCGCTTCCGTGAAGCCCCCTCCCGAAAACTGAAAGATGTCCACTCCTCAACCAAGTCCGAATCAGACTCGTCATCTGACAGAGGAGCAAAAGGATTTGTATTGATATCGGGTGGCGAGGCTTTCTTCAGCATTTCTGCAAAAGATTGCCTTGAACGTTGTTTCAGAGAACGTTCCAATTTTTCCCCGCGTTGTTTGTACGCTGGGCATGACGAGAGAGCATGGGGAGGAGTTCCCTTGCAGAAAACGCATTTTAGTGTGTTATCTGCACAGGGACCAGCCTCATGTTTCTCCCCGCAAGTTGAGCAGCGTGCCTTATTGTCGCAATGGGAGGCTGTATGCCCCATCTGCTGGCAGTTTTGGCAGATCATTACCCGGGGTACAAATAACCGCACAGGTAGCCGAAGTTTGTCCAGTTCTAAGTAGTGAAGGAGGGCAGAGCCAGAAAAGGTCACCCGAAACGAGTCTGTGGGGGTAACTTTTTTCTTACCCTCGCTGTGCGATATTTTAACTAACTTTCTTACTTCCAGTATCTGAACTGGGGGGAGCAGAGGGTTCTTGAATCGGCCAACCGCCCGCTTCTCCAAAATTTCAGGGCACAGACTCGCCTCTGTGACCACTCCTACAATCTCCACATCACGAGCTGGAATATAAACTCTATATTCCAGTGTAACATGCTGGGAGGAAGCAATCTCATTAGCCTGCTTCAGGTTAGAGACGACAACACGGAGTTTATTAAATTTTACTTCCGTGATCTCTATCACGGCTGAGAATCGCTTCGTCAGATCAGTAGTAATTTGGTACACATTCAAAGGTTTCTTTTTGGGCTGAAAGTAGACAACCCATGGACCGACCGAGTCAATTCGATACGATCGCGGTCGAAATTTTGTTTGTGCCTCCCCATCATCAGGTGGCAAAGGCACTTTTTCAGCCAAACCGTCCATGTCGAAGAAACCTCTTCAACATGCACGATTTGCCTTACTCGTGGGAGCGTTGAACGCCCCCAAAAATTTAAATAACACACAAACACAAAACAGGAACACACACAAATTGAGCATGATGAGCATGAGCATGATTGACGCGCCGGCTGTGCCCGAATGCTGGTCAAGTAGGGAATGGGAAGGAACGTGTTGACATGATACTCGCTTTGAAGGAAGCCGAGAAATC
Organism: Aedes koreicus; assembly: GCA_024533555.2. Lineage (NCBI taxonomy): Eukaryota > Metazoa > Arthropoda > Insecta > Diptera > Culicidae > Aedes > Aedes koreicus. The sequence goes on along the minus strand of JAHHFK020003219.1, from coordinate 1,096,819 downwards.
CTCTGCACTTCCACGAGAAATCACTGGGATGTTGGATAGTTGGGAAAGGTTAGCAGTAGGGTTCGTTTTGGTTAACGATACGCTGAAAGTATGTATCACTATCCGCCAAAAGCAATGGACCGCTCCAATGTGACTGAAAAAAGACAATCATAACGAAAAACAAAACAAAATAGACGAAATAAAATAAAATAAAACAGGATATTGTCTTCAAAGTATGGTAGAAATAAATTATTTGTTGCTTTGCAAACCAGTTCTCCTAGATGTCTCAAATGGCCAAGTCCTGCTGGACCCGCAGCTGCTGCCGTCGACACTCGTCCACATCAACCCGGCCGTCGCCGACGTGTCGCAAACCTTCCGGTAGTAATATGACATCTGTGTCTAATACACTCTTCTTGCACCGATCAATTTACAAACTAAGCCTGCACACCGAATCAAAATTCACTTCTGAGCTCGCTTGAGGAAAAATTTCCAACACACAACAGCGAAATTGATTGTATGCAGTTTTTTGAATGAATAGCGAGCACGACGCGATTTGGGACACGCAACACTCTTCTAACTTCAGCTCACCGGAACCAATTGCACACGCACACTCATTTAAGACAAAATCCTCAATACAGACAAATACAGACATTTTTCAATGTTCTTTACAGACATTTTGAAAAACTATCAGCACAAAACAGGAACACACACAAATTAACGCTAAACTCTAGTGGGGTGAGAGACAGAGGAAAAAAAACTTAACTAATATTACTGATCTGTTGCTGCTGCTGCTGCTGCTGCTGCTGACGCACCGTATGCCTGAACGTCGCACTTCTATGCGGGCAGCGGGGAGCGGTGCGCTGCGTGGGTGTACGGGTGTATCCGATCGCCTTCGGGTGCACTCGCTCAACGATGTCGGATGACCGTTGGCGATGTAGTGGTGTATCGCTGGTTAGCGTCACCACGCGGAGATGAAGCGAAAATGAGTGGGATGATAATTCGCCAGCAAGCACTGCTTGATTTTCTTATTTCACTGGAAAACCACACTGCCTTCTTAGAAAAAAAAACTCACTTTCACTCCTTTCACTGAAGTGAATAGATTTTGAGAAAAAAAACTAATTATTTCCAAGGATCGCACTCGCATAAATCTTCCAAAATAACGGAGCGCTGGATCGAACGAACTTTCTTCTTTCGCTGAACGAAGTGAGATGAAGTGACGGATGTTATCAAGAAGCATTTCATTTGGAAACAGAGACAGTGATTAGAGCTATTCAAGAGTGTGCAGCCATTGATATTTCAGAGGTTGTGCAGGCCACCAGTCCAGACCCTGAATTGTAAAAGCTTAAAGAGTGTGTTTTGAATGAAAAATGGGATCGGTACGATTTAAAACATTACACAGCATTTCGAAACGAATACTCGTACTTGAATGACCTACTAATGCGAGGAACAAAATTAGTCATACCCTTTTCTCTGCGGCACAGGATGTGCAACCTAGCACATGAAGGGCATCCTGGCCAGTCCATGATGAAACAAAGATTGCGGGAACGCTGTTGGTGGCCGGGTATTGACCAGCATGTTGTAAAAAATATGTGAATCATGTGAGGGTTGCAGATTAGTTCAAGTCCCTGATCCCCCGGAACCAATGACACGCCGTGTTCTTCCTGATAAATTATGGGTAGACATAGCTATAGATTTTCTGGGACCCATGCCAACAGGAGAGTACATACTAGTTATCATTGACTATTACAGTCGATATATAGAGCTAGAGATCATGACTAAAATAACTGCTCAGGAGACTACCGTAAGACTTAAGCGAGTTTTTCGTGTTTGGGGTCCCCCAAGAACCATTACTCTTGACAACGCGAAGCAATTCGTGTCCACAGAATTTGAGGATTTCTGTAGAATCAGTGGAATTCATCTTAACCATACATCCCCCTATTGGCCGCAGGCCAATGGAGAGGTCGAGCGGCAGAACATGTCATTATTGAAGAGAATGAAGATCGCCAATGCACTGTATGGCAACTGGAAGGCTGAATTAGACCATTATTTACAATTGTACAATAACACGCCGCATACTATTACGGGGAAGTCTCCTAGCGAATTGTTACAAAACAGAAAACTGCGTACAAAACTGCCACAACTGGATGACCTTGATACAATACCGCCAAGTACGCATTTTAGAGATAAAGATCACGAAATGAAGATGATGGCAAAAGAACGGGAGGACAAAAAGCGTAAAGCTAGAGTAAGCGAAATATCTAAGGGTGATACTGTTCTCATGAAGAATTTGCTGCCAACAAACAAACTCGCTACGAATTTCTTAAACGAGAAATTTACAGTGATTGACCGGCGAGGTTCTAACATAACAGTTCGATCAGATGAATCTGGACAGATTAATGATCGAAATTCATCACATCTCAGGCTACTGCCTACTTCATTGAATGAAGAGACTGATAGCAACAACGAACATCAAGTCAGTCTTCAAAGCGAGCGGGATACGTCGGAGTCCGTGGGAGATGAGGTGGTTCCCAGTCATCTTGACGCTACCTCGTTTTCAGATTCGGTACCACTTCGAAGAACGGACAGAATTCCCAAACCAACAAGGAGGTACAGACCGTGAAGATAAGTATCGATCAAACGTTTATGGTTGTTAAATATACACATGGTATCATTTTGTTAAATAAAGTAATTAATTTATTATATCCAGAAAAAGGGGGATGTGGTAGATGCTTATCATGTAACTTCGGATGATATCGTTTATACAACACGCATTGCATCTTTCTCTCAGTCTTTAACTAGATGGCATACTGTTCGGTTCGCGTGTGCTGGTTATCACAGTGCACTTCACATTATTTGGTCTCCGCGCAACTGCTACACATGTTTGTCAAAAAATTTGGCAAAGAGCTCTCCGGTACATAAAAAACTATAGGTCAAATGTATGCCTTGATTAAACTGTTGTTCCAGAAAATTTGATTTAAATTATGCCGGGCAGACGCTTGCTGTCCAACTCGCTATCGCTCGTCGGACCTACTACAAAAAACATCCTCCGTTTGCCGGGCAAATGCTTGAATCAGTCTAGTATCGATTCAGGAACGTTGTGAACGATCCGAGGAGAGTATTTTTTAATGGAAGCCGGCACTCCACATCTAGTGCTGCGCGAGAATAGTCTGCTTACCAGGCTGCTTCCGATCTTATTCGGGATATTTCTCCAATGTAGCAAGACATACCAAATGTCCTGACCGGTTTCATCTGCCTTCTGAAGCAATCGTTTTGCAACCTTCACAGCTGCTTCCGCCTTGCCGTTGCCTTGCTGATGATGAGGAGATGAAGTCGAACGCTTAAAGTTCCACTTGATCGCCATATCCCGCATCCCTTCGTTCACGAAATTGGTTCCGTTGTCGGTGATGACGAGCTGTGGAATTCCATGGCGAGAGAAGTTTCTTTTGCAGGTTTCAGTTAGCACCTTGGCAGACATGTCTTTTAAAATATCCAGCTCAATGTAGTCCGAGTAATGATCTACTGTTACAAGGAACTGTTGTTTCTTGCCTCGGTAGGAAGTAAAAAATACATCCATCGACACAATCTGCCACGGATACACAGGGATAGCGTGGCTCTGCATTGGAGGTTTCTGCTGACATGAAGCAAACTTGGCGCATACCGTACATTCCTTCACCATATCCGTAATTTGCGCGCTCATACCTGGCCAGAAGATGTTTTCCCTTGCGAGCTTCAACGTCGACTCGATGCCGTTGTGACTCACATGCACTTTGTCGATCATGGACGGCTGCAGTGCACTCGGAATTAAAATCCGATCGTTCTTAAATACAAGTCCGTCTTGGGTAGACAGTTCGCTTCAATATTTGAAGTAAATTTTGGCGGCTGCAGAAACTCGGACGATTTTATTTGGCCAGCCGTTGCTCAGTGGCTTTCATAATGGAATCCAAACAGTTGTCGGAGATTCTCAAGTAATTGCTCACGTTGCAGTCCTCGAGCTGCTGAAAGATCTTATAAATGTTTAGTTTTCGAAATTTATTATTTTCGGTGTAATCATCACGAGAGCACGAGAGATCGCATCCGCTACGACGTTCTCCTTTGCGGTAACAAATTCCAGATTCAGTTTGTAGCGTTGTAGATTTAAAAGCATATGCTGCAACCTTTTCGGAGCTGTTAGCAGTAGTTTTTGGAATATGTGATCAGTCTTTACGGTTACACAGGGGTTCCCAACGATCAACTGGTCGAAACGAATGCATGCAAACAAGATGGCAAGCAATTCCTTTTCGATTTGAGCGTAGTTTTTTTCTGTATTCGTCAACGTTCTGGGAGCGTAACCTACGAGTCCGTCCTTCTGGAATATTGCCACTCCGAGCCCAAAGCAGCTTGCGTCACATTCAATTGTTAGCGGTTCGCGTACGTTGTAATATCGAAGAGTTGCAATATCGGCCACGACAGACTTCACCTTGGGAAATTCCTCGTCTTCTACCTGAGTCCAACGTCACGGCCCTTTTTCCGAAATCAATCGTCGTAGGTTCGAAAAAGTGGCGCTCAAATTAGGAATGAATCGGCTGAGGTACGTTACCATCCCAATGAATCGATGTAATTCCGCTCTGTTCGATGGAACTGGGTAATGCTTGATGGACGAAATTTTAGTATAATCCGGCTGCAAGCCTTCGGTCGACAGAACATCTCCGTAAAACTTCACAGAAGTTTCACAGAGTTTGAGTTTCGACTTGTTCAGTTTTATGTGGCTTAACTCTAGACGTGTGAGTAACATCTCCAGATTAGCATTATGGTCGCGAAGTGCGGCTTCAACGGTTGGGCCTCGACCATATATAAGGTGATCGTCTGCCAGACACTCTACGCCCTTCAAGCCCTGAATTACCTCTTGCAGTTTTGATTGGAATATTTCGGGAGCAGACGAAATACCGAAAGGAAGCCTGAGCCAACGGTAGCATCCGAATGGGGTCCAAAACGAGGTGAGCTTGCTACTTGACTCATGACAGAAACCCTTACGTGCATCTACCGTCTAAAATACCTTAGCTTGACCCAGCTCCGGGAGAATCTCATACAAGGTAACGAACTGGAGGTTGGGTCTTTTTAACGCGTTGTTTAATGGAATAGGGTCCAAACAAATGCAAATGGACTCTGATTCCGCAGCACCACGCTTGACAACAAGAATATTACTCACCCATTATGTGTGGTGGTACTCCCTGGTAATAATTCCGTCTTTCTGAAGTTGATCCAGTTCTGCTTTCAGCTTCGGCCGTAGAGAGATTGGAACCCGGCGGGGCTGCTGCATTACGGGTGTAACACTACTGTCAATTTCCAGGGTAACTTCTCCGTCCATTTTGCCATATCCATGAAAAACATCGCTGAACTTTTCGATTATCTTCTCGGCTTCTATACGATATACCTTCAGCAGCTCCGGATAATTTTCTCTCGATTTTGGTTGAGCAGGTACCATTTGAACGGACTTACAAAACTTTATCAGACCAAATGTTGTGCACGCTTTCAAGGACAATAGCGGCCTATGGTTGACGTCGACGACTTGCAGTACGAGCAAATACTTCTTCATTTGGCACTTGCACGGAATTTTATGTTGACCTAGAACGTTGATACTACCACCACCAAAAGCTTGAAGCTTGTACGGTGACGGTAGTAATTCCGGATTTGATTCTCCGGTCAGCTTGCATAACCAATCGTACCCGATCAAGCTTGTATTGGCACCTGTATCCAGCTCGCATTTTACGCTTTTCCAATTATTTTTTACTTTCAGGTATACCTCTGCCAGAACGTTTCCTCCTTTCTTCGAATTATCGTATATCTTGCCAATTTCACCTTCAATTTCGGATTCTTCTGACTGCTCACTATATTCGTTGTCGTCCGAGGAGTCTTCGTTTATCTTCTTCACTCTGCGTACACGATTGTGTTTCGACGAACTTGATGGGTTTTTTCGGCAAACTTTCTCGAAGTGGTTTTTTCCGGAACACAGCTTACATTTTTTTCCGTAGGCTGGACATGAGCCTTTGGTGAATGCATGCCAGTCTCCACAGAACTTGCACAAACGAGCTTTAGATGATGATGCAATAGTGCCCCAACCTGCAAAAATGCAGGCATAATTTATGGATCATACCATATAGTTTAGCGAACAAAACTGATTTACTGTGCATCATTTTTTTAAGCTTATGGTTCATTATTCATCATTTTATGGATCATTGGCAATTTATTTATGGAAAATATCAAATAATTTATAGAACATGCGATCATATTTTATTGCACAAATGATACATTCTATGGATCAATTTTACAAGTTTAAGGAAGGTTATTGAACCTTTTATGAATCATTTGCAATATGTTTATGGGTAATCCGTACACTTTTAACGATCATGCCCTAGATATGAAACGGTACATTTTTGGCATTTTGTTGCTAAATTTTATGTAAAGTATCGATCAAAGTGATGAATTTTATGGATCATTTCAATTTTTTTATGGATATTCACCAGAGTCTTATGGGTCAAATATGCGTTTTTCATGACACTATTTTAATTTTTTTATGGATCGTTTATTACTTTTTATATGCAAAAGTATGTTTGCCTATTCTCTCTACCCATAGCAAAGTTTTGCGACATTTCACAAAACCTTTTCCAACAAATTATTTCGAAGGAGCGAATATCCATAGATACATACTTATTCACTTAATTCTGCCGATCCACCTTGCGTTGCAATGTTCCGCTACGATACCAATGAAACGAATTTAACATGTTGAACATAATAATGCATCAAACCGTTTAACGTAGTCTACGTCAACCGGTCGTGTGTTATTCACAACCCCATTGTTTTTTAGTTATGCGGGCTGTTAATGTGTGAGCAAATCAGTATTATGTGGAATTTTCTATGGATTTTTGCCAATAAATATGGATTATTTCTCGTGTACAGGTCTCTTGCGGCTCTTAGATATCACAAACATTAATATCACCAAGGAAAGGATATCACAGACTCACGTAAATATCACAGGCTGAAAGCCGATTACAATAAACGTGTCGTCAAAATCTTAGTAGAATGGCACCCATAACCAACAAAAAGGAGGGCCCAGAAATTAAATTACGTCAGAACTTATGCTCCATACGTATGAGCTTTAAGCGAGCGACGGGTGATAATTACCACCACAGCAAGGAAATTGAAAATTAACATGATGTAAAGTAAGTAGGTCAACTTGACCTAAGATAACAATACAGCAGATGTTTTGCAAGACGATTAAAAAAAAGTAGGACGAGTATATAGTATAGTACATTAAAGCACGATCTTTTATTTTACCTTACGCTTTGATAGCTATCATGTTGGTAGCTTTATGAAAAATTACGCTAGGAGACACTTAACCGATGTCAAGATTAGCGGAAATTAAGAGCTATGTAAATAGAGAGTATATAAACCTCAACAAAAGCAAATCCAGACCAAGGTCACTAACGGATGTCCTTACGAAGCGACAACTCTTGAATAATCATTTAGAGGAGTTCACGTCGATTTTAAGAAAATACGAACATAGAGTTGCAACTGATGTTGTCGTTTTACAGACGATAACGAGTTCGTTAAAACAAGAGTAGCCTTGTCTCTAATAATTTTGGATGGAACGACAATAATTGAAGATAAAAAAAAGATATAACGGAGAAATTCAGAGTATCATTTAGCAGTCAATGTAACCGAAAATTTAATTGAGGATTTAGGAGAGGAAAATCTCCCTTTATCTTCAACACTTATTGAGAATGACGATTCAAGAAGCAAAGACAAAAATTTTAGTACAAACGAAACTTGAATAAAATAGAAAATTCTAATAATCTGATAAAGGATAATTGTGACAATACAAGTTTTGAACAACACATTCAAAAGTTAAAACAATTATTTTTTCAGAACAGCTTTGATTTAAGCAGACTTCTAGACAAAAAGAACATGGCCAATCAGAATGAATACAAGTTCCCAATGGTGGAGGCAATCCAATGCATCCCAGAGTTTCATGGAAAACCTGACGAACTTGATCCATTTTTAATGCAAATTAAATATTTCGTTGATGAGATCCCAGAAAACGCAAATCATAGTAGTGCTCTAAATGTAGTCTATATGAAGTTAATAAAGGGCGATACGGTCAAAATTTGGTCAATATCAACTTGACGTATTTCTTTCAATTTTGCATTTAAAAAACCTGAACACCCCTCATTTTGAAGGTGTGTGTGTGTAGAATGTTGCTCCTATTTTGATTTTGGAATTCACTCTTCAGTTGTCAAAATGCCGTCCAAGCAAGAAGAGCAGCGTATCAAAATTTTGCTCGTGCATCGCGAAAATCCGAGCTACTCGCACGCAAAGTTGGCAAAATCGCTAAAAGTTGCCAAATCAACCGTTACAAATGTAATTAAAGTGTTTGGGGAACGTTTGTCGACAGCCAGGAAGTCTGTCGGGGGGAAATCGAAAACCGGAAGCCGCTGAGACGACAAAGAGAGTTGCCGGTAGTTTCAAGCGAAACCCTAACCTATCTCTCCGAGATGCCGCAAATAAGCTGGGTGTATCGTCTACAACCGTGCATCGAGCCAAAAAACGAGCCGGACTATCGACTTACAAGAAGGTAGTGACTCCAAATCGCGATGATATACAAAATACGACGGCCAAAGCGCGATCCCGGAGGCTGTACACGACGATGCTGACGAAGTTTGACTGCATGGTAATGGACGACGAAACCTACGTCAAAGCCGACTACAAGCAGCTTCCGGGACAGGAGTTTTATACGGCAAAAGGAAGGGGAAAGGTAGCAGATACTTTCAAGCACACGAAACTGTCAAAGTTCGCAAAGAAATATCTGGTTTGGCAAGCCATCTGTACCTGTGGCTTGAAAAGCAGCATTTTCATAGCTTCCGGGACTGTCAACCAAGAAATTTACGTGAAAGAGTGTTTGAATAAACGTCTGCTGCCTTTCCTGAAGAAACACGGTTGTTCCGTACTGTTTTGGCCGGATTTGGCATCTTGCCATTACGGTAAAAAGGCCATGGAGTGGTACGCCGCCAACAACGTGCAGGTGGTTCCTAAGGACAAGAACCCTCCCAACACGCCAGAGCTCCGCCCAATTGAGAAATACTGGGCTATTGTCAAGCGGAACCTAAAGAAGACCAAAAAAACTGCTAAGGACGAGCAGCAGTTCAAGGCAAACTGGCTTTCTGCGGCGAAGAAGGTGGACAAGGTGGCTGTACAAAATCTGATGGCAGGGGTCAAGCGTAAGGCCCGGCAATTCGGATTTGGAAAAGCGGAAGCCTAACTGAATATTTTTCCTGAATTTTATACTAATTGAACTTGAAAAAGAAATTTAATTAGATTTTTTAAATAAACGATTTCACCGATTTACAAGCGTTTTCCCTTGACCAAATTTTGACCGTATCACCCTTTAGGTAAAGCTTTACTTCGGCTGAGTCACATCAAAGGTGAAACTTGGCCGGAAGTAAAAGAGAAACTCGAAAATGAATTTCAAATGAGGAAAAAGATTGGTACAATAATTAGGGAGATTGAAACACTTGCACAAGGAGCGAATGAATCATTCGAAAAATACAAAGCTCGTGCGGAACAAATTTTTGAGTGCCTAGATGCGTTGCCAAATAACGGTGATGAATCATATGCAAAAGCAACCTTACGAAGACATTTCTTAGGAGGTTTGCAAAATATTAATCTTGCTCAAGCAAGCAAGTCACAGAGGGAAAACACTTTCCCACAATTATTGATCTGGATGACAAAAGAAAACGAAGAGGCAGAAGAATTGAGGGACATCAATGCACGAGTACAATCATGCATGACGTTCGGAAACACTGCCAGTAATTCTCAAACAAATAGTAATCCTTACAGTGACAACTTTAACACCAAAGGAATGAATTCTGGGAGATACCCAAGAAATGAAATTTCAGAACACGATATGAAGGGACTTCAAGGAACACATATCAGAACAATTATGTAAACAGAGATGAAAGATACCCAAACGGGCAAACGTCACAATATTACAGTGAACGAAATCATTACCAGAAACCTTTCGAACCTCAAAGGCAGAATGGAAATAATTTCAGAGGACACAATTTCTATTTTTCAAATAATAGGAATTATAATTACCAACATAAAAATGAAAATCTAGGCCAAAACCAGGATTCAACCCCAAGCCCTTCCTATCAAAGGAAGGGAAACTAAAATAGACAATACCAAACACAATACAATACTGGCAGACAAACACAATGTGCTAAGCAGCCACAGAACTTTGTACAAACGCAAGAGGAAAGACATCAAAATAGTAACCAACAATACAGACCCCCGCAACCCAATAGACAGGAACAAATGGGTGATTTCACGCAAACACAAAATATTGAACGAAAAAACTAGTAGCTAAGGATTCCAGTAAATGCGTAAAATATGATTAATGAAGGATGCAATAAAAAAGGACAATTAAATCTTGAAGAGATCTTCAAAGATTTTATTGATCCTTATAACGTAATAAAAATACACGTATCAAATGGTGGATTGATGATGTTACACTTAACATCAGAGTTTAACTTAGTGCTAAGGTATCTTTTAGATACAGGAGAACTTGATTAAACCAGATGCTCTAACCAATGCAGGAGCTGTAAATATCGATAGAAATGATAGAAATCAAATTAAAACATTCAATGATATGGAGACTTCATCAGATGGATCAGTAATAATCCCGCTAATGATAGGTCAATATCAATATAAATTAAAATTATATGTAATTAAGAATTTATGTATACCAGCAATTATTGGTTCACCATTTCTTAGAAAGCATACACTTTATGTAAGCAAACACTTTGATGAAATAATAATTAAAACTCCAGTAGATGAGCCAACAAGTACTAATGAGAAGATACATATATTAAACATGAACGTGACACTAGATGTGGCAATTCAATGCGAATTACCTCAAGAAGTGGGCTGTCAAACAGACCCTTATATCGCACAGTATGATATTATAAATACTTCCAAGAGTAAATTTGAAACAAATAATGAATACATTGACAATGATGACTTTGGAGAGTCAAATAAAAATACTTACGATTCATGCAGAAGTTCACCAACCAATGGATGCAATAATTGAGAATAGCATAACACCGGAATGGAGTTCAGTAATGTTTCAAAAGCCTAAGAATTTTGAAGATACAAGCAATTTAAACCGCAATGAAAGAAAGAATAACAACGTAGAATTTTATAATGATTTTATTCCAACAGATTTAGATTCCAACCAGGATTGTAGCCTAGTTGAAAATAAAAAAATAAAAATAAACTGGGAGGAGAAGATAGGAAAACTAAGATCTTCGACATCCTCAAACTAAATCACTTAAAAGAAACTGATGACCTAAGGAACTTAATTCAAGAATACAGTGATATATTCTTTTTAAAGGGAGACAGGTTGAGTATCACAAATGCAGCAGTGCATGAGATAGAAACAATGTCTAACATCCCCATAAATAAGATACAGTATAGATCCCAGAATCTGTAAAAAAAACTAATAAATGAATAAATTGACGAGATGCACCGTCAAGGTATAATTAAACACAGCACAAGCCCATGGAATGCGCCTGTTCTATGCATACCAAAGAAAGATTTAGATGCTGATGGTAGAAACAAGTATAGAATTGTGGTAGATTTTAGGGCTCTTAACCTAATAACAAAGCCATTCGTATACCCAATTCCAATAATCGACGAGATTTTGGACAATCTGGGAGAAAGTAAATATTTTTCCACATTAGATTTAAAATCAGGACAGGTTCATATAAACCCAAAAGATGCTTTAAAAACTGCTTTTTCTACCCCAAAGGGTCATTATGAATTTACAAGAACGCCCATGGGACTAAGAAACAGTCCATTGACTTTTCAAAAACTGATGAACACTGTTTTATATGAATTAGAAGATGTTCAGGCCAGTGTATATCTAGATGACATATTAGTTTATGGAAGAACAATCGAAGAGCATAATAGAAACCTCACTAGGGTTTTTAATGCAATACGAAAACATAACTTGAAAATTGAGCCTTCCAAATGTCAAATTCTAAGGCAGGAAATAAATTATCTGGCACACATGGTTGATAAAAACGGTATACGTCCTAGAGAAGATAATATAAAAGCTGTAAGGGATATGCCTGTCCCAAAACAGTAAGATGTTAGATCATGTTTGGGAACAGTGAATTTTTACGGTAAATTCATTCCAAAGATAGCAGAAATGCGGACACCATTGAATAATCTATTGAAGAAAAACTTAAAATTTAAATGGACACAAGAATGTCAAAAAGCATTCGAAAATTTGAAGAACTTTTTAACTTCGGATACTCTTTTAGTGAGGCCGAATTACAAGGATGCCTTTGTGATTACAACGGATGTGAGCGACAACGCCATTGGAGCGGTCCTCTCAAACGAAAAGCCTACACACAGACCAATAGCCTACGCCAGTAGAGGGTTAATAGGTGCGGAAATTAGGTGTCACATAATAGAGAAAGAACTACTAGCCATTGTTTGGGCAGTTGAAAAGTTTAAACATTACATATATAATCAAAGATTTATAATCTACACGGATCATAGACCATTGATTGCAATTTGGCATTTAAAAGAGTCTTCCTCGACTTTAACTCGCCTAAGGTTGAAGTTGCAAGGATTAGACATGGAAATAAGATACAAACAAGGCAAAGATAATATTGTTGCTGATTTTTTGTCGAGAATTGATTACGGAGATTCGAAACATATTACAGTAGCGATTGACCCGAAAACAACTCATGAAGTGCAATCAGACGAAATGGAGCTGTTAGATTTTTATAAACAGTATTTTGAACAATTTAGAGATGAATCATGAAGATTCAAAATTTTTGAGAGCGGACATGGAAGTGGATATACAATATGAGTTCACATACGAGGATTATAAGAAAGCCTCAAATGATGGAACTCTCAATTTTTTTTTTTTTACTTTTTATTTTCCGTCGGCCTATTTCCTCACATGGTGACAATCACCGACGCCAGGAAGACGACTCCACCACCTGGACCCTACCTATCGACTCATGAATATGAGCCGGGACCAACGGCTTTACTTTCCTTCCGAAGGAAGACGTGACCAGATTCTTTCACCTCAGAAAAACCACCGATGTCGACTGGGGTTGAACCCTGTCCCACTGGGGTGCCAAGTAGCAGTCACGCTTACCACTACACCACCGACGCCGGCCCCAACTCTTAATTTTGAACTTGCAAAATTTATTAATCAACAATTAAAAGCAAATGAAATAGATGCAACACTGTTGATTCTGAACAGTTGGTTAGCATACAAGGAACTAATGAGTTTTGTAGATTTACCAGATGGTTTGAAAGAACACTTGAAGGGAAGAATATTTTCATTACCAAATAGAAAAATTTGGGGTCTTGTTTTAAATGGACGAGCAGACCAATACAAAGATGAAAGAGTTTTATTTGAGGGACTAATTGATGCGTTCGCAGGTAGTCCTGAATACGTGAGAAAAGCTAAATATATTCAGGTGATTTCGTTTAGACACCTCATGGGCCGGATAGCAATATTTCCGCATATGTAGCAAAACAATTCGATAAGAAGTTTTTTATGTATGCACCAACCAAACATGTTACTAAACACATGTCTGAAGACGATACTGAACGTTTTAAAAATTGTGTAAACAATTATTTTGAAAACCTTGATAGCAGAAAGAGAAAAACGATAGCGGTACAAACGCGCCAGCAAAAACGTGAACAGGATTGAATAATAAATAATGATGACGAAAATGATGAAGGTGATATAGGGGTAGATAATATTGAAGACGAAATCAATGATAACGATGAGGGAACAGAAACGACATCGTATCAAAATTTTAAAGAGACAATGCATGATGACATTATAGAGGAGTCATATATGTTACGAACTCAAAAACCTTCGAAGGAAATGGCAAAATGGATGCAACGTTTATTATTTTAAACAGTAAAACAGCATATAACGGGTGTCCACTAAAAAATGAGAATGATTTCAATACTTTTCCATCAGAACAAAAACGGCCGCATAGAAATGTCACTTTAGATGAATGAATCGTTGCACTCTCCAGAAAATTTTCATACACTCTTATTTCACTCTAACATGTTTAGTCGTGTTCAGCATGCCGTCGAAACAGGAAGAACTGCGCGCGCGCGTTGTACAATTCTTTCAAGCGAACGAAGATCGTGGAAAAAAATACACGGTGGACCATTTTTGTCGTGAAAAAGTTCCGGTATCCACCGTATACCGTATCCTGGCATGCATGAGAGTAACCCGGAAGAAAGGTTGCGGCCGTCCAGCGAAAATAATGAATGAGAAAACGCTCCGCTCGCTGCGCAGCATGTTCAACAACAAGGATTCGGTAAGTCAACGGGAAGCAGCCCGAAAGTTCCATTGTTCGAAGTCACTCATCTGCAAGACGCTAAAGAAAGAAGGAATAGTGTGTAGAAAGAAAACCAGATCCCCAGAGTACACAGATGAGCAGATTCAAACCGTGAAATCCCAATGCCGCTGGATGACTCGGAATTACGGCGGAAAATCTTTCGTTCTGGACGACGAAAGCTACTTTCCTCTTTCGAAGTCTCAGATACCGGGAAACGACCGATTCTACACTAAGGACAAATCTACTACTCCTCCAAAAGTAATGTATAAGTTCAAGCACAAATTTGAATCGAAGGTTATGTTATACATCGTAATATCCGATAAGGGTATTTCGAAACCGTGGTTCAAACCAAGCGGTTTGGCCATCAACCAGGAGGTGTACCAAAGAGAGTGTTTGCAGAAAATACTCATCCCATTTCTTAAACAACATCACTCGGATGGCAAATACGTGTTTTGGCCGGACAAGGCATCATCGCACTACGCAAAAAAAACGCTAACGTTTTTGGAGAGCCAAAATATACCATATGTCCCAAAAGACCGGAATCCGACAAATTTGCCACAGTGCCGTCCTATCGAGGATTTCTTCGGTCTTTTGAGCTCCATGGTATACAAGGATAATTGGAAGGCCAAGAACACCAAGCAACTTACCAACAGGATCAAAAGCTGCATCCGAAAAATCGATGTGGCTGCCGTCCAACGGTCATGTTCCAGCATAACGACTAAGCTGCGCCGCACGGCGGACCACGGACCATATGACAATATTCACTAAACTTAGTTTGAAGATTTAAGTTGACCCTTTTAATAAAATAAATCAGTTTGAACAAAACTTCACTGGTATTTTTTTCCTGACCCATTCTTTTCGTTCTCATTATTTAGTGGACACCCGTTAAGAAATGTCCTCCATTTATGATTGCCCTCATGGCATAAACAATTGGGTTAATGAAGAGTCACTAGTTTGTTCTGAGAAAAAAACAATTGGAATGATTCTAAACGGCAAAAATAATTCCCTAATTGAAGAAAGAGAGTTCTTTGAAGCTCTATTAAAACAATTCGTTAATAGCCCAACATTTTTCAAGGAAGCAACGAACGTAAATTTGATCTCTTTTAGGAAGATCAAACAATATGAAATATTAAAAATAGTATATTATATTACATGGAAATTCGAAAAACAAGTCACGCTATATAATGCTGACTCAGAAAGAACATTAGTAGTGGATAAAGCCGACGTTTCACGATGCTCCACTCGGTGGTCACGTTGGTGCACGAAGAATGCATAGAAGAATAGGCACTTTATTCACATGGCCCAACATGAAAAGGGATATAAACAATTATGTTAAACAATATGAATCATGCCAAAAGAATAAAATCTGGAGTACGAATCATATTCCAATGAAAATCACAACTACCTCATCTGAACCGTTTGAAAAGGTTTATATGGATATAATAGTTTTACCTGAGTCCAACATTGGCAATAAATATGGACTCGTAATGCAGGATGACTTAACCAGATTCTTGATAGTAGCCTCAAGGGATAATCAGGAATCTGACACAGTCGCAAAAACTTTTGTTGAAAATTATAAATGCAGATTTAGAACTCCTCAAGAATTAGTCACGGATCAAGGATCGAACTTCATAAATGAAGTTTTCAAACAAATTTGTAAAACATTAAAAATCAAAAAAATAAACACGAGCGCGTATCACCCTCAAGCAAATCTGATAGAGAGGTCAAATCGCGAATTAAAAACTTATTTGAGACAAAACGTGGTTGGAAACCCACGAGTATGGGATCAGCATCTACCATACTTTATGTTTCAATACAACACAACAGTAAACTCTTCGACAAATGATTCACCATTTGAATTGATGTATGGAAAAATAGCAAGAATACCAACATCAATATACATAACTGAAGGAATTTATATAAGTTATGATGACTATTGCAAAGAGATGAAAGTGAATTTCAAAAGCATTCATTTCAAAGCAAAAGACAATTTAATAAAATCAAAAGAAAAACGTAAAATAGTATACGATAGAAAAGCGCATGAATGGCAACCAATGTGGGGAGACCTAGTACTTGTTCAAGCCAATCCAACTGGAGTAAGCCAGAAACTTCAAAGCTACTGGAGAGGCCCATATGAAGTCGTGGATTTGCCAAGTGAACAAACCACGATAATAAAAAATGGAAACAAATTGGAGAAAATCCATAATAATCGATTAAGAAAATTCAACGGGTAATTTTCTTGTTAATCGCAAAGGCACCATAAAACAGTACGGAAAACGGATTGGTAATATTAAAAAAAATTTTTTTTTGAAGATTGATTGAAGTATGCAAAAGTAAAATGAATGGAAAAGGGAAACGATCCTCCCAGAATGTGAAAAGCTGTGGAGAAATGAATGAAAATGAAAAATTACACAGAACAAAAAGATGCGAAGAAGCACAACTTTGAATATTGAAATAGACGGCAGACAGAAAGACTAAAATACCTAAGATCACACGAAAATTCACAACAAAGGGGATTACAGATAGTGCTTCAGATAGTATTCAGAAGAGTAAAACCAACAATTGATACAAAAGTGTTCTTTCTTTTAATTGCAGGAAAATAATATAATTGATACAACTTGCAACAATGGTTCAGGCCAAACTAATAATGGAACAATAAGAAGACCCATTTATATGGAAAGGAACTTTTACGCTTGAAGTAAAGGTATCGATTAAGGAGCTGTTGAATTGCAAGAAATTACTAACAATAGGAATAGATTCATACGGTAAAACATGTAGACTTTCAACAGAAACTATTCCTGGCATACAATGCAGTAGATTGGAAAACAAATTATTAACATGTTGATTAGAAACAGAGCAAATATGGAAATATTTTTGAAAAAGTTTTTTCCAAATAGAAAAACAAGAGGATTTTTAACATGGATAGGAGCAATGGATTCGGATAATAGAACTCGAGTTGATGATAATTTAAATACGCTAAGAGGGAACGAGGATACACTGAAAGAATCTCTGCAACACCAGAAAAATACAATAAATGCATTGTATAAGTTTGCAGATGGATCAATAACCAAAATCGATGAAAGGTTAAAACTAATGCATGAAGATGTTAATACTATGCAATTCATAGCGCAAAAAAATAGAAATTTTACGAGTTCCATAAGAAGAATAGTTTATCTCAAATCTGAACTTTTAAAAATAGGGATTCGAATGCAAACAATTCTGGAAAATCTTAGATACCATCAGAATATAATTTTACAAAATTTTATAGGTAAAAATCAAGGGACATCATGGTTGGTTCAGTTGATTGAACCAACAATAATATTTACAGCTCTAGAAAAAGCAGAGGTCGGATTAAAGGGCGATACGGTCAAAATTTGGTCAATATCAACTTGACGTATTTCTTTCAATTTTGCATTTAAAAAACCTGAACACCCCTCATTTTGAAGGTGTGTGTGTGTAGAATGTTGCTCCTATTTTGATTTTGGAATTCACTCTTCAGTTGTCAAAATGCCGTCCAAGCAAGAAGAGCAGCGTATCAAAATTTTGCTCGCGCATCGCGAAAATCCGAGCTACTCGCGCGCAAAGTTGGCAAAATCGCTAAAAGTTGCCAAATCAACCGTTACAAATGTAATTAAAGTGTTTGGGGAACGTTTGTCGACAGCCAGGAAGTCTGGATCGGGGGGAAATCGAAAACCGGAAGCCGCTGAGACGACAAAGAGAGTTGCCGGTAGTTTCAAGCGAAACCCTAACCTATCTCTCCGAGATGCCGCAAATAAGCTGGGTGTATCGTCTACAACCGTGCATCGAGCCAAAAAACGAGCCGGACTATCGACATACAAGAAGGTAGTGACTCCAAACCGCGATGATAAACAAAATACGACGGCCAAAGCGCGATCCCGGAGGCTGTACACGACGATGCTGACGAAGTTTGACTGCGTGGTAATGGACGACGAAACCTACGTCAAAGCCGACTACAAGCAGCTTCCGGGACAGGAGTTTTATACGGCAAAAGGAAGGGGAAAGGTAGCAGATATTTTCAAGCACACGAAACTGTCAAAGTTCGCAAAGAAATATCTGGTTTGGCAAGCCATCTGTACCTGTGGCTTGAAAAGCAGCATTTTCATAGCTTCCGGGACTGTCAACCGAGAAATTTACGTGAAAGAGTGTTTGAATAAACGTCTGCTGCCTTTCCTGAAGAAACACGGTTGTTCCGTACTGTTTTGGCCGGATTTGGCATCTTGCCATTACGGTAAAAAGGCCATGGAGTGGTACGCCGCCAACAACGTGCAGGTGGTTCCCAAGGACAAGAACCCTCCCAACACGCCAGAGCTCCGCCCAATTGTGAAATACTGGGCTATTGTCAAGCGGAACCTAAAGAAGACCAAAAAAACTGCTAAGGACGAGCAGCAGTTCAAGGCAAACTGGCTTTCTGCGGCGAAGAAGGTGGACAAGGTGGCTGTACAAAATCTGATGGCAGGGGTCAAGCGTAAGGCCCGGCAATTCGGATTTGGAAAAGCGGAAGCCTAGCTGAATATTTTTCCTGAATTTTATACTAATTGAACTTGAAAAAGAAATTTAATTTGATTTTTTAAATAAACGATTTCACCGATTTACACGCGTTTTCCCTTGACCAAATTTTGACCGTATCACCCTTTACGACCTAGCTTTCCCTAGGCAAAAAGAAAGTGATAATTTAATGTTGGGACTACTAAGTTTTGTTGAACTATCCTACGAGACTATGAATAATTACATTTTAAAACTAAAGCTAAAAGTACCACTGGTATCAAGGAAAAAAATTACGGCATTTAAGGTGATATTCCTACCCCAGATCAATGGAACATTGGTAGCCACAATAGAAATATCCAAGAATATTTTAATAAAAGAAATAAATGAAGATTGGGGTTATGCAATTACCCAGTCTTACGAAAAATGTGAACACTTATCAGAATATAGACTTTGCCATATAGAAACAAACGAAATTAATATAGACGAGGAAAGTTGTTTATTAAACCTAAGGTTCAGAAACTCATCAAAAGGGTGCAAATTACGAATCATTAACGTGACTCAAGATACTTGGTTTACCACAGAAGAGCCAAACCCTTGGAATTGTATTACCCCAGTAGAAATAAAAGCAAATATATTTCATGATCATGAATACTCATTTCTAGAGTTGAAGGGATCAGGAAGAATAAAACTTACCCCAGGTATGACACCAACTTTTAGTATACATAGCTTTGGAAAATTCAATTTAACGATTGAAAATTTGAAAGAAAAACCAATCCCAATCCTTAAATCAAATAAAACATGGAGCTCAACTTAAAGAATGTGCACACCAAAAAGTATTCAACGGGAAATTAGTGGTATTAAATGGAAAATATGAGAAAATCAAAAGTAAATCATTTATTTAAGATTTCATAAAAATACAAATATAAAACATATACAGTTAAGTCAATTTGACCTGTTATATCCAAATGCCCGCACCTTTCGTTTGACACCTTCCATCAGTTTTTACACAGTGTCATCCGTCACCGATTTTGCAGCTTTCTGCCAGTTACGCCTGAAGCTTTTCTCATCAATTGCTACGCTATTCGTTTTTCGAAGATTCCTCTTGACCAGAGCCCAATACTTTTCGATCGGACGGAGTTCTGGCGAATTTGGCGGATTGCAATAATTTGGGACAATATTTACACCATTAGCAATGTACCAATCCTTAGCCAGTTTTCCATAGTGGCATGATGCCAGGTCAGGCCAGAACAGCACCGAACCGTTGTGTTCCCGAATGAACGGCAACAGTCGTTTATTCAGACACTCTTTTACGTAAATTTGTCCATTTAGAGTGCCAGTCGTGATGAAGATGTCGCTCCTGAGACCGCATCCACATATTGCCTGCCATACGAGGTATTTTTTTGGGAACTTCGACAATTTTTTTTGCTTAAAACGATCAGCAACATTTCCTCTTTGCAACGAGGTATAAAACTGTAGTCCCGGTATCTGCTTAAAGTCAGCTTTGCAATATGTTTCGTCGTCCAATATTATGCAGTCGTATTCCTTCAGCATAGTGTCATATAATTTTCTCGATCGAGATTTTGCGCTCTTGTTCTGGCTGTCATTACGATTTGGAGCAACACCTACTTTGAATGATTTCAAGCCTGCACTTTTCTTCACTTTCTGGACGAACGATGGAGACATTTTCACTTTTTTCGCCACATCACGAACGGAGATATTCGGTTTCTTCTTAAATTCTTTAATCACTTTCTTCCTCTCCGCGACGAAACGAGAATCATGGTTACCTCCGGAACCGACCTTTCTCTTTAAAGTTAAGCGCTGCTGAAAGTTTTTTAGCACTTTAGTAACCGTCGATTTTGCGATTTTTAATGACTTGGCAATATCGCCGTGCGACATATCTGGATTTTCCACTCTTTTGTGCAAAATTGCTTCGCGCACGCGTTCTTGATTCGACGCCATTTTACTGAATAAAGGTTACTGTAGCCAAACGACGTCTTCATCATAGAACACATACATTAATATTCATGTAGTAGTGATCGGATTAGCAAAGCGTACACGGAGAAGACTGCATTAGGGCATTTCCGACGACTACTTTTTGGTGTGCACATTCTTTATGCTCATGCAGAATTGTTCGACTTGAGTGTCGACATAGATGAATTGAAAAAGGAAACACCAATTTTAAAAGATATGGTATACACACCATTCGGTGAAAGTTGGACAGTAACGAATATATTAGCAATCATAGGAATTCTGCTGATAACTCTAATAATGGTATTTAAGGGTTGTTACAGAGGACAAATCACATGCAGAAAAGGGGCCTCAAACATTCAACATAAACCCAATATAAGACAGATGGAAATAATACATCATGTTCCATCTATACTAGAGGCACCAACTCAAATCGAAGACTTGTTTCAGAATTTGGAATTAAATGAGCATGGTAAATTAATGTTGAGTCAGCCAAGGCTCAATGGGTCCGCAATGTGAACACGGACCATAAATTGATCTGGGGAAAAATCAATGTGGTAAAGGCAAGTCAGCAAACCCATGGCGAGTTTGAAAGAACAACTGACCAACATCTGGATTGGGATATTTCGCTTTTAAAAAGCGAGGTCTTCAAAGACAAATACCTATCAGCGGTGAACGAAATTGCAATCGCTCAATATATCGGACACATGGAAAGTATTTTCACATAAACTAAGAAAAGCAGCGGGTAGCACCATAGCCAAATCATCACAGATACCACTATCTCCCAATCGAAGAAAAGCGATGGCAGATGTTAAGAAGTGGACCTGCAGAGCTAAGTTCGATCCTTACAATAAAAATCACATAAAGCAACTAAACAATGCCAAAGCAAACTTTAGCAAACTGTGTAAGGAAAGCGACAAAAGACGACAAATGGAGTTCTTTGAGAATCTAAGTAGTTGCAAATTAGGAGAGAGAATTAATCGCACATTCCAGTACATGAAACAACACCGAAAAAGGAAAGCGGCGCAGAAAAAAAACCCGAAAATAGCCTTGAACAAATGGATGTCAACATATGCGGAGGAATCCTTACTCCCACAACAAATCTCAAGTCTACCGGATGATACGGTACATCCCGATGCAGAAGCGATAGACGTTATCATCAAAACTAGTAAAAACGGCAAAGCCCCCGGAGTTGATGACATACAAATTGAACACATCAAATGCGGAGGGCCTGGTGTAATTGAAGAACTAAAAAACATACTGAAGAAAGTATGGGACGAGAATGAACTCCCAGTGGACTGGAAGCGCTCCCTTCTTGTTCCCATATCAAATATACCCTACCCCAAGAACCCCGGAGACTATCGCCGAATCTGTCTAAGTAGCATCGGATACAAAATCTACGCAGCTTGGATCCTTCAGGAGACCTTTAAACTTGCAACGCCTATCGGATCCCATTAAGCTGTATTTCTCCATGGCAGATCAACGCTGGATCACGTTTTCGTAGCCAAAAGGATTCTTGAAGAAACATGGAACGCCGGAGATGACCTACATGTCATGACTCTTGATCTGAGCAAGACCTTCGATAACGTATCTCTGAAAAGTCTACCTAAAATGCTAAAAAAGAAGAACATACCAGACTAATTGATATCTCGCATTATAGAATGCATTAGAGAGGAATCATACCAAACACTTTGGGAGGGTCAAAAAACAACATGGGAAAATAGGAAAAGCATAAAGCAAGGCTGTCCTCTTTCTCCATACTTATTCGATATTATTATTGAAAATGTGCTAAAAAACGTAGAGAGCGAGTTAGTAGATCTCTTTGTATTGGACCAAACATGCAGAATTAGTTTCCCAATAATATTAGTTTACGCGGATGATATCCTAATAATCGCAAAATCAAAGGAGCAATTGGAAACTATTTTGCCAGTTCTCCAAAAATATTAAGAAGCTGTAAACCTAATATTAAACCATTCCAAATCTAAACTTCTTATAAGAACACCCTTAGGAAATGCACCTAAAAAATTAATTTTAAATAATGTGGTGTATGAAGTATCCAGAAGTGTTACTATCACAGATAGACTGTGTAGACCAAAGACGGCGAAAGCCAGGTGTAGTAAAGCTGTTAAAGCATCAAAAGCAATGCAAAGTTTCATCAAAGAAAACAACCCGTCAATACAAGTTAAAAAAATTCTATACGATACCATCGTTGCCCCGACGATGTTGTACGGAACCCAAGTATCAACACTTACAAAAAAATCATGAATCTCATTGAGGAAATATGAACAACAAATCGTAAACGAGCTCAGATCCAGTTGTACGAGTGAGGAAAGTGAGGAGTGTATCGAAAATAAGCTATCCACAAACTTTCTTTCAAATTATGTTGAAAACCGATATTTTATTCATACAAAAAATTGATCCTTCATTGTACGAGGTTAAACTTGAACATAATGAAGACCGGATGAAATTTAAGTTATTCCTTCACGAATTTTCGAACTTTGGATCGAATGCTCTTCATCAAGTTCCGGACAAGTGTTGCATCGCATTTTTTGGACGCTTGAGCCCAAATTTTTTTGAACTCCTGCATGTTCCCAGCTGCTTTACCAGTCTTCTTGAAGACCCTCTTCACGATTGCCCAGTAACGTTCGATGGGTCGAAGCTGAGGGCAATTTGGTGGATTGATATTTTTCTCAACGAAATCTATACCCTTTTCCGCAAGCCAATTGAGAGTGGTTTTGGCATAGTGACCCGACGTTAAATCCGGCCAAAACAGTGGAGGTGTACTATGCTTCTTATATAAAGGCAACAATCTCTTCTGGAGACACTCAGATCGATAGATTTCCACATTTATAGTTCCGGTAGTGTAAAAAATGGTTGACTCAAACCACAGGAACATATTGCTTGCCATACCAGTACCTTTCGACCGAATTTCTCCACTTGAATCGACCTGTCCGCATCGCTCACATCCTCCCCAACGACGGCAGTAAAGTATTGTGGACCTGGAAGGGTTTTTGAGTCCTCCTTTACATAGGTCTCATCGTCCATCAAAACGCATGCATCCGGACGCTGCAAAAGACGCGAATACAATTTCCGGGCCCTTGTTCCTGCACGCTTCTTCTGTTCTGCACTTTGTTTCGAGATTTTCTGCTTCTTGTAGGTCTTCAAGTGGTTTCGCCTCTTGATACGCTGGATCATTCCGACACTCGTTCCTGCTTTTTTGGCCAAATCACGTATTGACATTGATTTGTTCTTCATGATTAGAGATACCACTTTCTGCTCCAGTTTCGGGTTGGAAGAACCGGGTTTTCTGCCTCTTCCTGGTAGCTCATCCAAAGAATAGTTTTCCCCAAACTTATTAATGATGGTTTTAACACTCGCATGATGAATTCCAAACCGCTTCGCCAATTTTCGCATAGTAATACCCTTCTCACTTAGCCATGTGTCCAGAACCTTAATTTTCACTTCCTTTTCAATACGCGACATTTTGAAAACGCAGAATTTGAACCGCACAAACAAGTAAATAAAAGAAAGCTGACAGTCAAACGCACAGCATGCAGTGTTCAGAGCATAAAAACCATCACAAATACATGCGTACAACGCAAATGTATGTGGATAGCTTATATTCGATACACTCCTTATCAGTCACAAAGAATTTTTGAAAGGAAAAACCATCACAAAAAAAATAAGAGCCCTACAATTGAGGTATTGGACTCACATCTTAAGGACTAAAATTAGCAGCTAACTATAAAAAAAAACTATAAAAAAAGAGGGCAACCTGCCTTTGCGTTTATAGATATTATACAACAAAACATGAATAAATTTGAAGAGATGAACTCTTAAGGTTGGGAAAGGCTTGCATTAGATAGGAAAAATGTAACATTTTTTTTTTTTTTTTTAATCAGTTCGTTTATTTATTAGGCTCAGGCGTGTGTAACACTTTGCGGAGCCGATATTCAATATTGTAGTTAACAATTTTTTTTTTCGATTTTAGTAAAGTGGGGTGCCAATTACTCGTGGCTAGCTCGAGGTTAATGGGTCACATAATTGTTTGGAAGGGGCTAGGCAGGTAACTTATTTCAGGTATTTGTTACTGCTCATGGTTGCGACATCTACCAGATCCTCGGTCCCTGTAGTCCCTTACAGGAACTAAGCTGCAGATGGGTGACCACAGCTTGCTGGGCAGGTACAAGTAGCACGGAAACAAAAGGATAATATAACTGGGACACAATGGCAGGGAATTTACTAGAGTGAAAGGGAGGGGGTGATGACATTACACTCTTAGATCAGACAAACAAAGAAATTCGTAAATCGCTTGCATGTAGGGAAGATCACGCATTCCCAAAACATCTCTTACTTCGCGGAAGGGTTGTCTACCTCGGGCCACAAGGGTATCCAATAGTCGTGCTCTGGAGGCATCATTATCCGGGCAATGCCAAACTGCGTGAGCGATGTCATCATAACCGGTTCCGCACCTACATACATTGCTATCAACGAGGTTAATTCTGTAGAGATGTGCGTCTAGCGAGTAGTGGTTGGACATAAGTCTTGACATCACACGAATGAGACCGCGACTTACATCCAGGCCTTTGAACCACGATCTCGGCGAAACATTTGGAATAATGGAATGTAACCACCGCCCAAGAGAATAACTTGTCCAATCGTTTTGCCAACTTTGAAGAGAACTCTGACGTACTAATGGGAAAAATTCATCATGTGAAATACTTCTTTCAAAAATCTCACCTTCTTTTGCGCCCACCTTTGCTAGAGAGTCCGCCTTCTCATTGCCTTGAATTGAGCAATGTGAGGGGACCCATGCAAAGGTAATTCTAAATGATCTTTCGACCAACGCACACATCTGCTCCCTTATTTTTGAAAGAAAGTAAGATGAGTGCTTAACTGTTTTCATCGACTGGAGGGCCTCAATAGAACTGAGACTATCTGAGAAGATGAAATAATGGTCTATGGGCATGTCGGAAATTATCCCCAATGCGAAATTGATTGCTGCCAGCTCAGCAACATATACAGAATAAGGTTCCTGAAGTTTCCGGAAGGCAGATGAGTATTCATTGTAAACACCGAAACCAGTGGATCCATCAATGCGCGACCCATCAGTGAAAATTCTTCTATTGCAATTGACATGTTGGTACTTTTCGATGAAAATATGGGGAATTAAAATATGTCGAAGTTGATCTGGAACTCCTTGAATAGCCTGTTTCATGGAGAGATCATAGTCAATGGAGGAACTGTGATAAGGAAAGCGAACACTAGGAGAATTATAGCATGGAAGACTAATATCAGATGCCATATAGTTAATATAGATTCGTTAGAATCTTGACTGGGTACTCAATTCGAGCATTTCTTCGAAGTTTTCAATCACAAGGTTGTTACTGATTCCACACTTGATCAGTATTCTAGATGAGAGCTCCCAGAAGCGGTACTGTAAGGGGTTTACTCCTGCCAGAACCTCCAGGCTCATATTATGCGTTGAATGCATACAGCCAAGGGCAATACGTAGACAACGATATTGAATGCGTTCCAATTTGATGAGGTGGCTATTTCTTGCCGAGAGGAAACAAAAAGAGCAATATTCGAGAACTGAAAGAATAGTTGTTTTATAGAGTTTAATGAGGTCTTCCGGGTGAGCACCCTAACATGTCCCGGATATTGATCTTAGAAAATTGATCCTTTGTTGACATTTCTGTTTTAAATACGCAAAGTGATAACTCCAAGTGCATTTTGAATCAAACATGACTCCAAGGTATTTGAAGGTCAAAGATTGGGTAATGTCTCTTCCCAACAGCTTGAGACGCAGTTGGGCAGGGAACCGCTTTCTAGTAAACACTACCAATTCGGTTTTATGCGGTGAAAACTCGATCCCCAAATTTCTGGCCCAGATGGACAGATTATCTAGGGAATTTTGCAATGGTCTTTGCAAGATTTCCGCACGTGGACCTCTAAAGGAGATCACAGCATCGTCTGCAAGTTGTCTTAGCGTGCATCTATTTTCCAAGCAGTTATCAATATCTTTAACATAAAAATTATAAAGCAAGGGACTTAAACATGAGCCTTGGGGATAGCCCATGTAGCTAATTCTGGAAGTTGTCAGTTGACCTAGATTGAAGGTCATTTGTTTTTCTGACAGTAAATTAAACAAAAAGTTATTTAAAATTCCTGGTAATCCACTACTGTGCAGACTATCTGCCAGTATATCTATGGAAACTGAATCAAATGCGCCCTTAATATACAGAAATACTGAAGCCAATTGCTCCTTGTGTGCAAAGGCCAGTTGTATATCAGATGAAAGCAACGCTAAACAATCGATTGTTCCTTTGCTCTTTCGGAAACCAAATTGCGTATTTGATAGTAGATTGTTTGATTCAACCCAACGGTCAAGTCTTGATAGGATCATTTTTTCTAACAATTTCCTTAAACATGATAGCATAGAGAAAGCATAGTAATCAGACGCTGGTTTCCCAGGATTTTGAATAGCTATTACTTTAACCTGCTTCCATGCGGGTGGAACTATATTTAATTCCATGAGAGTGTTATACAAGTTAAGTAATCGTCTTTTAGCGATATCAGGAAGATTTTTTAGAAGGTTGAATTTAATCATATCGCTTCCCGGAGCAGAGTTATTCGATGAAAGAAGTGCCATTGAAAATTCCAACATTGTGAATGGTTCGTCCAGAGAACCGATATTTCGGGTAGTATCCCGCAAATTCGGTTGTGTTGGGACAGAGTCTGGACAAACCTTTTTAGCGAAGTTGAATATCCACTGTATGGAGTATTCTTCACTCTCATTGGAGGATGAGCGGTTTCGCATATAACGAGCCTTTCTCCAAAGCGTTGTCATCGAGGTCTCCCTAGATAGTCCCTCTACAAACGAACGCCAGTAATTGCGTTTCTTTGCTTTGAGTAGGTTTTTAAGCTTTTTTTATCAAGCTTGAGGTACTTATCAAAAAGCTCACATGTTTCATGTCTACGATAATCTTTAAACGCATCGGATTTCTCAAAATACAACTTAGTGCATTCATCATCCCATCCAGGGGTGGCGGGTCTTCTTTTGAGGGATGCACTTGGAACACGTCGTTTCTGAGCTTCTAATGCACTTTTGTACATCAGGTCGGAAAGGAAACGATACTCTTCTAATGGTGGAAGAGGATCGGTAGAATCAGGGTTACCGCCGATGCAAAATGTTGCCAACCAATATGCCTCGTGAGGTCAAAAGGAACATGGATTGACTGGTCTGTTTTGTGAAAACTATTTGTGATTGAGATAATAATTGGTAGGTGATCACTACCATGGGGATCATTGATTACCTTCCACAGACAATCTAATGATAGTGAATTAGAACACAAAGATATGTCAAGTCGACTCTCCCTGGCAGGAGGTTTTGCTATTCGTGTCGCTTCCCCCGTGTTCAAGATGGTCAAGTTGAAATCGTCGCATAAGTCATAGAAAATACCCGCTCTGTTGTCATCGTATTGTTCGCCCCAAGCAGTTCCGTGGGAGTTCAGATCGCCCAGAATAAGAACTGGAGATGGAAGTAATGTAATTGAACTCCAAAGTTGACGGCGGTTTATTGATGCCCTCGGAGGGACATAGACGGAAGCTATGCAAAGATCTTTATTCTTTACATTTATTTGGCAAGCGACGATTTCAATGCCTGAGATTATTGGGAGTGAGATTTTATAGAAGGGGTAGCACTTTTTGATCCCCAGAAGTACGCCACCATATGAATCATCTCGGTCCAGGCGAATAATGTTAAAATCGTGGAAGTTTAATTCATTTTCAGAAGAAAGCCATGTTTCACAGAGAGCAAATATATCACAATCAGAATTGTGAATCAAATACTTGAACGAGTCTAATTTAGGTATTAGACTACGACAGTTCCATTGTAATACGGTGATCATATCTTGATCCTCACTCGACGAATTATTCATCGAATAATATGAATTCACCAATGAGGGGCCATGATACAGTCAATTGCTTGAAGTAGTTTCTAACTATAGGAATAAGCAGGTCAATAGCGGTGAAGCATCCGAAAGGCCAAGAGAATTTAAAATGTTATCCACAATGTCCCTAAAATTAATCTTACCTCGCTTGGACGGGATATTCTTAGAATTGCGAGAAGACGTAGTTTTTGGTAACCTCTTACGGTTACTGTTATTAGGTAGCGGCGGGTTGGTATAGCTACAGCTAAGAACGGATGCATCTGCTATTACCGGTTTATTCGGTTTTTTAAATTGACCCCCTCTACCTCCAATTTTTTGCAAGCTTTTGAGAGTAGGTTTTATTTGTTTCCGGCGCACACCCGGAGAACTAGTAGGCTTTCTTTTACCGGGGGCGTGTACCTCCGGAAATCCACTCTCATCAGCTTCGTCAGAGTCCAGTTCATCGGAAGACAAAATCAAAAAAGGATTTTCATTTTGAGCGGCTGATACAGACGATGCAGACGCTCCGTTTTGCGACTTTAACATTTCTGCATACGTCTGCTTGGAGCGTTCTTGTATGGAACCAGTGCGCTTCTTGTACACGGGGCAGTTCTGCAAATCGTGGAGAGGCTCTTTGCCACAGTAAGCACACTTTGTTGCTTCCTGTTGGCAAGCATCCTCTAGATGCCTTTGGCCGCATTTGCCACAACGGGGCTTGTTGTCGCAAAAAGTAGCCGTATGACCCAACTGTTTGCACTTGGTACAATTAAATACCCTTGGTACAAAAAGGCGCACTGGGAAAAAAAACTTTATCAATTTCAACAAATTTTGGGAGAATTGATCCGGCGAAGGTCACTTGAAGCGAGTCCGACGGTGAATACGTCTTTTTTCCATCTACCATTGATCCTGCATGTAATTGTTTGCATTCCAGAATCTCAATGGTAGACGAAGCAGAATCTGGAAGTCGCCCCTTACCTTCCATAACGTCTTCACACGTCAGGCTCGCTGCAGAAACCACACCGTCTATCTCCACAACTCGAGATGGGATGTAGACGTAGTACTCGACATTATTACCTTCGTCACTAGCAATTTCGTTTGCAAGTTTATACGTAGGTGCAGTGACACGCAGTTTGTTTCGGTTGACCTGATGAAATTCGGTCCCCGGATAACGACGCGTCAAATTTCTTTTTATGCCCAAAAAGTCTAGGGCTTTCACTTTCTGCCGAAAGTAGACAACCCAAGAAAAGGCAGAAGACGGCTGATAACAGCGCGCCCTAAAAACATCTTTGGGAGGCAAGTCGCCCCCTTAGAAACATCCATGCAAAATTAAATTGAATTAAAAAAAAAATGAATAAAAAACAATTGAAAAAAAAAAGAAATCAAATCAGATTTTTTGTTTTGAGCTCCCCTACAGACAACGATTTTACTATATGGGAGAGAGATACACAAAGCACTACCATTGGGAACAAAAACAACAAAAATGTGCTACTTGCCCCTTACGCTGCTGTTGTGTTTGCTATTGCCTTTGCCGCTGTTGCTCGAAACAAAGCACCGGCTGTGGTAGAGCGATGAACTTCCCTGCTACGATGATGACTGTGGGGTTACGCTTGCTCTCTCGGGTGTTTTAAAACGGTACTGGCTGGACAGAGCATCCGTCGGACTCGGCCGGGAATGCCTGCTTCCCATAAGGAACGCTCGGCTGGATTTCGGCGGTTGAAAACAATTCACTTCTTTTATCACAATTATCACGTGGTTGGTTCAACCAAGGTTGAAAAACAAACCGTAGTGCGGAGTGAAAAAAAACACGACCGAAGCACTTCAGCGTTCGATGCGGAATGAAAAAAAAAATGTAACATTAAAAATAGAAGAAATCTACGGAAAAGAAGAATCCATCGATTCAGATAGCGAAAACTAGAAATAAGTAATCACAAATAAACTTGTACTCTAAAATAATGCAATGTTGTTGCTGCAACCAAAGAAATTTGATACGTTTTCTCTTACCACCGTTCCAATATTCTCAGAAATTCTTCTTTTTCCAGACACTCTTCTCTTCTCTTTTTTTTTCAGAGAGCGAGTAATGGCGCTATAACCATAAGCCATTAAGAGCTAGGACTTTAGTTAATGCAAAAGTTCGAACCCTCTGAAGAGAAATGGAGCATCACTTAACCCTCTTAGACTAGATGCTCCCAACGACCTTATAAAAAAAAAAAAAAAGGTTCTGTACACCAAACAGGGCAGTATGTTTCACTATTCTCTCCGGCTATTTATTTCCTTTTCCTTTGATATCTACTGAAGGCTACGTGGGTTCCCCGTGTCTTCTTAAGTAGATACCAAAACCTTCCCTATCTCCAACGGTTGGATGGACGTGGCCAGGTGAGCGATCGAGGAATCTCTTTGTGGAGATTACTGTGTGGAAAAACGTAGCAATATCTGGCTCCGCCTCATGGTGACATGCAGTGTCTTCAACGAATTATTCCTCATCGTAGCTCCATCCACGAGGTGTGCAAACGTCAATGCTAATGCTAATGCTAATGGTAAATTAATGTTGAGTCAGGGACTCAAACCGAACAGAAGAGAAGAGGCGTTGACCATGGAAGGATATCTGGAACCAGTATATAGTGAAGCAGAGCTTAAAGTTATAAAATCAATCGAAGAGAACTTAAACCAAAATATAGAACATATTAATCACTTAACGGTTTCAACGGTGGAAGCAGAAAAACGTGAAACGGATATAAAAATAAATCACATAAAGGGGTTAAAGACGAAACAAGAATGAAGATAATTTGGTAATGAGTAACTCCTACAATAATTGAATTACTAACAATATGGGCAAACATTTGGGTTAATGTTTAAAACGTTGTTTTGAGCGAAGAATAAAAGCAGAAATCTGAGTTTCGTTACAGTTTCCCATCTAGGACCGGCTAAAAGGGGGGGCTGGGAGTCACAGCAGCGCGTACACACCGGACCGGTGAAAAGAACCCAAAGACAAGGTATCAAACCGAGAGGTCAGTCGAGGCGACAGTTTTTATTTTATTTTGTTTCCCTTAATATTTCTTAGAAGAAGAGGATACATAGTAATGTAGAGAGCCCTATTGAACTGCCCTGCATTGCTGTGGCTCCGATCTAATATATTTTTATTCATTAAATGAACAACGGTTATTAACACGTTATTTTATGAGAGACAATTGATTCACTTCAATTTTTACCCCTCCATTCTAATTCTGTTCATCAGTAGATCTCTTTCGCGTTTTTAATTGAGAAAAAAAAACATCAACTGATTAATGATTCAGAACAACAGCCAGACCTCGTAGATCTGTTTAACAATTGGTAAAAAAAAAATTCTAGCCGTAACATACATAAATACAGAGTGGACATTATCTTAGGAATTTTCAAGAAGGCTAGAGTAGGATACAATAATACATACAGGGTGTGGCAGAAAATAATGCGAAAATTTGTTCTATTTCTTTCAAATCCCATTTTCAACTAATTCAAGCAATAATATCAACATTTTCGAGTGCAGTTATCTTTATAAAGTCCTTTTAAACAAATTTATTCAATGTGTCCTCCATTTTTATTAATAACATCCTCGAGCCGACGCCGGAAGCCAGAGCATGCCTTTCAGACATAGTCCTCCGACATTGACTGCCATGTGCGTGTTATGGTTGACCTCAGGATTTTCACACTAGGGTGTGATGTTTTGCAGGCTCGTGCTACAACATATGCCCAAATCGAATAATCCAACGGATTAAGATCTGGACTGCTAGGGGGCCACAAATCCTTCGGCCAAAACTTCATGTTATCGTTCAACCATTGTTTGGTTCGATTGGACGTGTGACACGGCGCTCCATCCTGCTGTAGGACAACGTTTTGGTCCTTGGAGACGTTGGCCTTCACCCAAGGAAGCACTTGGTCCTTTAAAATACCGATATACACTTCGGTATTGATTTTAACTCCAGCATCAATGAAAATAGGCGGCATTTTCAAACCGTTGGACGCCACCAAGCCAAACATCATGACACCAGCCGGATGTTTGGTTTGAAATTTGAATTTCACTTTTTCCGGAACGTTCTCCATTTTCTGCGGTGAAATGAACCGGTCCGTTGGCCACAGCATCGATGCTGAAAAGCTTTTCGTCGGAGAACATGATTATCATTTTTTCCTTCTTCAACAAGGAAAGCAATCTCTTGGAACGATTCACTCGTAGTTCCTTGACCCGGTCCGTAATCAAGTGGCGTTTCACTCTGGTTCTGGAAGATGCATGCAGGTCTTCTTTGATCATTCTCCGCATGGATTTCTCCGAAATATTGGCTTCCTTTGCAAGTTTTCTTATGGTTGCGAGCAATTTTTGCTATGGACCGATTTGATCACGTTCGGCGTGCGTGCAAAGTGCGGACGTCCGCTTCCCGGCTTCCGCTGCTTAGGACCATATTGCAGGGACTTTTTCATGCGGTAAACTGTTGCCAAATAGCACCCTACCACCTTGGCAATCTCTTTCGGCTTCTTCTGGGCGAGCAACAAACTGGTGATCATTTTTTTCGCGAACATTTTGACGAATTTGCAATAAAACAAATAGAATGTTTGGATGCAGCACTTGAAAGTAAACATAAACAAATACACTTTCGACAGAAATTAGTCACTAGCTACACGAATTATCCCAATACTCAAGTTTGAGCATTTTCGCATTATTTTCTGCCGCACCCTGTACATAGAAAAGAAAATTATGTTCGAATGATTTTGTAAAGAAATTTATAATTTGATATGAGAAGATGTGCACTTAATAATAGGAAAAAAAAATACTTCAGATAAAAAAGAGAAGAAGAAAAGAAACCCAACGAAACGAAAAAAAAAGAAACAAAAAAAACATACATTGGAAAAAAATATTGACTAGGTGCTCCACAAAGAAACAGGATTAGTAATGTAATAAGAATAACTTTAATTATCAAGGAAGAGGTTTTGCTAGGATAGGAGCATAAAGTAATGAAAGCCGAAACCGAGTGGATGGAGTCGTCGAGTGGTTGAATAACGAACAAATGGAGTGAATGGATGGAAGGGGAAGATGTGAAAGTTAGAAGCACCGATCGGCCGATGATTTGGATGGTGGATATATACTGCAAACAGTCGGAAACAACGAATTAAAAGAAGACTAGAAGACTAGATGCAGATGTAGATAATGAATATGGACTTAACAATCCTTGCGAGATTAGCAAGGAATGGAACGTAGATGAAAATACACAACAATTAAAGAAACAACGACAATGAGATGAAGAATCGCAAACAGAAGATGACGTTGACATCCTTCCCGATTTGAAAGAAGAAGCCGAAAGTAATGAGGAATCATACCAGAATGTCATCAGTAGTAAGGAGCAAGTTGAAAAAAACCCGCAGTCAAAGCAAAACAAGAAGTCCGTGGAATAGCCGCATCAGAATTGCGGTTCACTTTTTGGTTACCTCGGAAATATACAGTTTCATCAACAATTTCAAAAGATCATACGCAACCGTTTTCCACATGAGCAAATTATCATCCTGGAAGGAATGATGAAATCTGGAAGCTCACAGTTCTGCAGAGAGAATAAAACAAGAATGCTGACCCAACTCACTTTCCTTCTTCAGCATTATGACGTCGGACCCGAAATTACTTCCTTGCCCAGAAGAAGAGTTATGGTGTCTTTATTCAGTATTTCAACGATCTTAGCACACATACTACAAATTCACGGATACAGGAGCCAATAGGTGGATTAAGTTAATATCTAAATGTTGTCTCATAAAAATAAATAATACAAATGATAATAACAGCAGAATTGGTCAGGTCATGAATAATGTTTTACAGACAATTTTCCTAAAAATTCCTGAATGTAATAGTATTTCTCGATGTTTCACTCTTGTATTTATGTTATGAATATTTGGACAAAATCTGTCATACCTTCTTGTTTTACCAGACCTTACGCCGTCTTCCTGTTTTATTTTTGAGAAATAAAACTTGATTACTGGGGGCTGATGTAACGGACCTAATTTCACCCGTTATTCCCCATAAATCAATTTCATTTTGGCAGCCATCAATATTTATTCATGGTCAAGGCCACATAACAACACGAAAAGAACTACTAGCAGAACTTTTGTTTACCTTCATTCAGTTCAAAGAATAACACGGCAGCGATTACGCTTCACAGCGTGGTCGTTCCGTATTTACGTTTAATTTTTGTCACCGAAGCTCAGAAGCAGGTTACGACAGTTGATGTAAACACCTCACTTCTGAACTTCACGGGACAATTTCAATTGTTTTTCTTTGCTTGTTTTTGCTTTTACAGGTTGCCGCTGGAATTCATAACTGCCGAAGCTCACGGCCAAGCACGGAAGCATCATCGAGGGCCGAGTGATGATGTTTTGTTCATTTTCGGGTGAGAGAGTGAGAGCATACCCAACCCGAAGGAAACGCCCCACCCACAAAGACGGACGTTAAGTGTTAAGCGCACTATGTTGAGCGTGCTGGACCCATGTGAGAGAGGCCACTCTCCTTTCCCCTCATAATTAGTATAATATGGTTAATTGGTATATTGTAAGGGAGAGGGGATTTAGATTAATTGGATCTTATAAAAAGAATAGGTAGAATATAGAGATGAGCGGCGGGGTTTTGCTTTAATCGTAAACGATACCCTAGCAAAGGAAAATAACAAGCTGATATCATATAAGTAACAAGTTCTGTTATCCCAGTTATCGTTTTGATTTCCGCTGTTATTGCATAACAAATTTAGTTATCACCAATGGCAAATTTTGTTATCATATGTTATCATTTTGAACACACTATTTTTTATGAACGTTATAAGTTGAATTGCAAAACTATAAATATTTCCAGCATATTTGAACGAGAAATTTTGCTTTTAATCCAAATATTTTTTTCAGTTATTAGCATGAGAATTTGATATCAAATTGGTAACATAATTTGAAACTAGTTAAATTAATTTGCTTACAATACAGGATTTGTTATCAAGTTGTTCGCAGTGATAACAAAATAAGTTATTATTATGATATTCAACGAGTATTATTTTTTTTCATTCTGTTATTTTGGCTGTTTATTCAGCATCAATGATAACATATTTAGTGATTAAAAAATGATAACCTGGTATTAGAACTTGTTATTAATTTGGTATAATCCTTTGCTCGGGTAGCGGTCGTCAATGTTCCGAAAACCAGTGCCTTGACCGCCCGGGCGCTTCACCTAAAGTAACGCTCGGCTGGATATCGGCGGTTCAAACAGGGCACTAATTTTATTCACCGCGTGGTTGATAGTGGATGGAAAAAAACAAAAGAGGTTGTGCCGAGTGCGAAAACAAAACTGAACCGAAGCTCTTCAGCGTTCGATGCGGAATGGCTAAAGAAATTAAAGGCTGATCTTTAGAGACTCTAAAGAAAAGTCAAAATCGAACAAATCTTTGGAATGGACGTTAATCATTATGTTAGTGCAATCATCAAAACTAGTCACTTATTTTAAAAAGAAATATGTTGTCTCATTCTTCACAGGCTTCTCATTACCGGTTCAGTGTTGGGAGCGGACGAAAGTCCAATATTATACATGGAAAAATTGGGTAATACCCACATTTTGCAAGGAACGTTCGGTGTGAAAGTTAAATTGGACTTCAACATGCTTAACGACAGAGTTAATTATCTGGTAAGATCATTAAAATTATATAATGAATCATGCATAATGTTTTCGGTTCGGGTGACAAATATGAAATGTGATCACCTCACGACAAACCTAGAAATGGAATCAGAAAAAAATATTACAAAACAAGGTTTCATTAGAGCATTTTAGAGTAGTAGAGGATTTTGGACCTCACTTGGGGCAATGGATTCTGACGATAGGTCTAGAATTGACACCAATTTAGACATATTAAGGAAAAATGAGGAAAATGTAAAAAATACATTCTATATCTTGATCTTCTAAAAAATGCTTCAGATAAGGTTGATCAGAAGATGAAATGGATTACTAAGAATATTGACTGAATGCGAATTTTCCTTTCTGAGCTCCTTGAAGCAAGTCGACTGATTGATGATGTGACAGCTCAAAACTGTATTATATATTTTTATTATTTATCTTATCTTCAGCGAAATCTATATCTGTTCGCTAAAGCGAACGTACGTCGCATATCGTTCCAGAAATCAATCGTCATCAATCATCATCAAATGCGCAACTGCCGACCAATCAGCGAGCGGGTTTTAATTTCGTTTAACAGAATGCCAAAATAGCGTCCCTGCAAGCGGTGCTGGTTGGTCAACCAATAACGTAGCTGTATTTTTCTTTATTGTTTCTATCTTGTATAAAAGGAACCGAACCGACGAGTTCGGAATCAGTATTTTTGTAAACATCGAGTGAATAAATCTAAAAGTTAAAGGAAACGAAGTGTTTTTTTGATATCTTGGTTGAAGACTCCCGAAGGCGATGGTCATCCTGCAGCTGGAAGAAGCTGATTCCTGAGTGGCTATTGTGACTGATGTTTCTTCACAATACGACTTGCTTTGCTCCCAAAGAAGAGTTTTAAGAACTCACGTCCTTATCAGGACGTGGGCTTAGATTTACCGCAAAGCAAGAGGTTGTGAAGAGGTAGTTGCTGGTCATGTTGTGTCGTGTCATCGCTGGATCGTCCAATGTGTGGAGTGCAGAGCAACGACATAGTTGTTCTTCGCTCATGCTTCATCCTTCCAACCTTGCGGTTGAGATGACCATCTATGCCCATCATAAATGGTCCTTCGAGCCGGATATTGTGAAGTGAATCGAAACAATGTGAACAAAAATTTGGACTAAGAAGAAGAAAAATTGAAGTGAAGAAAGTAATTGACTGTAAAGTGGTATGAACAAATCAAAGGACTTGAATGATTAAAAGACAATGAACTAAAAGTGCTACGAATGCTGCTACACAGTGCTAGTGAACATCGGATCAACCTGCATATATCCAAGTTACTCTCCCTGCAGTAACGTTAATCCCCAAACCAAACAAACCGAAGATGGCTGATGTAAAGCCGCTCATCCATCAGCGTGGACAGGTGAAATCAAAGGTGACAGCTATCTCCCACGCCCTCGAGAAAACCGAAGATGATCAACAGGTGAGTTTCCCGTTACTCAAAGTTTACACCAAAAAACTAGACGCTCACTATCTTGAGTATACTGCGCTGCACAAAGACATTTTAAGTTTGGTTCCTGATAACAAAATTGAGGAACAAGATGTAAAGCTGGACGAATTTGACAAGCTTCATACGGAGTGTATGATGCGTCTCGAGTGTTTGATGGATAAATATTCTAAGCCGGTTGTCTCTTCTGGCAACCAGATTTCACCGTCCAATCAAAATCAAATAATTGTGCAGCAGCAGCCTTTAAAAGCTCCCATACCCACATTTAACGGCCGTTATGAAAGTTGGCCTCGTTTTAAATCGATGTTTTTGGACATCGTTGGGCGTTGTTCAGACTCAGATGCAATTAAATTGCATCATTTGGAAAAATCACTCGTTGGCGAAGCTGCCAATATTATTGACTGTAGAACATTAGCTGACAACAACTATGCCCATGCGTGGGAAATACTTGAGGAGCGATATGAAAATCCCAGGGTCATTGTGGACATTCATATTAGCGGGCTTCTTTCAATGCGAAAAATGCGTAAAGAATCTCACAAAGAACTAAGAGAATTAGTCGATTCTTGTACTCGACACATTGAAGGTATGAACTTCATGGAGCAATCGACCGACGGAACAGCCGGACTGATTGTCAATAAAATTTTGATATCTTGCCTCGATCCAAACACCCGCAAACCGTGGGAGTGAACTTTTGCTCATGGAGAACTACCAGATGTCAACAAAACGATCAAATTTCTCAAAGAACAGTGCCAAGTTCTAGAGAGATGTGAAACCGATCTCTCGATTCCCTCGAAACAATTGCCCGGTAAGAACCCACAACACTCTTCTAAGTCTGCTAGTGCAAAGTTGCACACTACCACTCCAGAATCTAAGCCTGTTGTGTCTTGTCAGTTTTGCTCAAAAACGCATTTCAACTACCAGTGCCCAGAATTCCGAAAGTTAACCATTTCCGATCGTGTTACCAAAGTAAAGGAATGAAATCTTTGCTTTAATTGTTTACGTCACGGAAATCGATCGATCGACTGCTTATCCAAAAAGGCTTGTGCAAAATGTAACAAACGTCATCACTCTCTTCTTCATAATGAAAGATCTAAAACCGACACCAATGTGCTACCAAGACCCCCCACAGTTACTTCAAAACTGGACTCGGTTCCCACCGAATCTTCTGGTGATTGTGTTCCATCAGCCACCGTATCTTCGTCGTACTCGTTGACTAATCCTGTCGTTCTGCCAAATGTCCTTCTTCTCACTGCAAAGGTAAACCTTCTAGATTGCAATGGTCAGTATGTACCATGTCGTGCTTTTCTAGATTGTGGAGCGCAAGTCAATCTTCTGTCTGTTTTCATGTATGAAAAACTTGGTGTTCCTGGAAGTTCTGTGAATGTTAATATCTTTGGTGTGAGTGACATTAAAAGTAAATCTAATCGGCTTGTAAAGGTGCAAATGCAATCCATGCATAGTGGTTTCCGTCTAACTTTAAACTGTCTCGTTACTCCAAGGATCCCTGGACTTTTACCAAGCAAACCTGTTAACGTGTCTGATTTGAATATTCCTTGTGGTTTGCAATTGGCCGACCCCGAATTTCACCGTCCATCTGAGGTTGATCTTCTTATTGGAAACCAACACTTCTTTGGTTTGTTGAAACCGGGTAGTGTCATTGTTGTGAAAGGGTTACCGGAGTTCCATGAAACTTATCTCGGTTGGGTTGCATCTGGCGAAATCTTGCAAGAATCAGATACGATCGTTGATTGTCAGCAGGTTAACTCAGTTTCGCTTGCCTCGCTTGATAGAACCATTAAGAAATTTTGGGAAGTTGAGGAGATAGAAAATAGGAGTAGTCGATCTGTACAAGAAGAGGATTGTGAAGAATCGTTTCGCCAGAATCATCGTCGTGACAATACCGGAAGATACATAGTCAAACTTCCTTTGAAAGAAAACTTTGCCCAATTAGACAGTAATCGGTCGTTGGCTCTCCGTCGTTTCCATTTTTTGGAAAAACGCCTAATCAAGGATCCTGATCTCCACCTTCAGTATTCAACCTTTATTCGAGAGTATGAGTTGTTAGGTCACTGCCGCGAGATATTCGAAATCGACGATCCACCTAATTTGCTCAAATATTACATGCCTCATCACGCCGTGCTCAGACCGAATAGTACGAGCACAAAATTAAGAGTAGTTTCTGATGCATCGGCTAAAGAGCCTTCAAATCTTTCTCTCAATGGTATTTTGCAAGTAGGCCCTACAGTTCAAAGCGATCTGATAAGCATTTTATTGAGGTTCCGGAAGTATCGTTTCGTCTTAGAAGCGGATATTCAAAAAATGTATCGGCAAGTTTCAATGGATCCTAGCCACAGTCCTCTTCAGCGCATATTCTTTCGAACAAGTCCATCCGATAAATTACGAGTTCTTGAACTATCTACTGTGACATATGGTACGGCGTCAGCCCCGTTTCTAGCGACAAGAGCGTTAGTTCAGCTTTGTAATGATGAAGGAAATAAGTTCCCTTTGGCAAGCCGTGTTATTCGTGATGACTGTTACGTCAGTGACATTCTGTCCGGCGCCGACACGGTAGAAGAGGCAAAGGAAATTCGAAGACAAACTCAAGAGATGCTTGAGCTGGGTGGCTTCCCTGTCCATAAATGGTGTACTAATTACGAGCCTATTCTCCATGACGTTCCACTGGTGGAAAGGGAAACATTAATTCAATTCGGTCATCAGTCTGCCAATGAGGTTATTAAAACGCTTGGTCTTGCTTGGGACCCTCGTAACGACTCTTATTTCAGGATGCATGGATCGCTGGTGTTCAGTGGGATACTCCTTTGGAAGGAGCTCTATTGGAGTCTTAGGTTAAATTTAGTGGTTCTCTCGTCGATGTGAATGATATTCGGATTCCTCGTGTAATAAGCCTGTCTGAGTATGTTGATCTGGAATTGCATGGATTCTCTGATGCTTCAAAGATGGCATTTGGAGCATGTCTTTATGTTCGAAGTATTCAGTCCAATGGTGCCGTGGCCGTTAACCTTTTGTGTAGTAAATCAAAAATCGCTCCAGTAAAAGAGATGACAATTCCGCGTAAGGAGCTCTGTGCAGCATTACTCCTGTCTAAATTAACTCTCAAGGTAGTGTCTGTATTTCAAGCAAATTTCACCACTGTTCAATTCTGGACCGATAGTCAAATTGTGCTCCATTGATTAAAGAAATCTCCCTCAGAACTGCTTCCTTTCGTACGTAATCGAGTCGCAGAGATCGTGCAGGAAAATTCTCACTCAAACTGGAATTATGTGCGTTCTAAGGAAAATCCCGCCGACATTATATCACGCGGCCAACTGCCTAGCGTTTTGTGCACCAACAATATGTGGTGGAACGGCCCTACATTCCTACGCTCAGTTCACGTTCAGTCTGAATGTATTGATGAAATTCCGGATACCAGTCTCCCCGATCTGAAACCTACGAATGTGACTATAATGCCTGTTCTTAACCATGACAAACTCCCGTTGTTTTCAAGATTCGAATCTCTAAGGAAGTTGCAGCGTATTCTTGCATATGTACAGCGCTTCATTTTCAATTGTCGACAAAAAGATCCTAAGAACCGCGTGTTGCACAATTTGCCTACCGTTTCAGAGCTTCGTACCTCTTTGCATACTATTGTACAAGTTATCCAGCATGAGGCACTTTTTGATGAGTTTATGCGAAACTTGTAAGCGTATTGCTTCACTAGGTCCGTTCATTCAAAATGACACTTTGAGAGTTGGTGGACGAATTCGAAAATCGAATCTGTCATACCATTCCAAACACCAATACATATTGCCGCGCCATCCACTTACTGATCTCATTATCAGAGCGTATCATGTTGAAAATTTGCATATTGGACCATCAGGATTGCTGTCCGCTCTGAGACAACGTTTTTGGTTGCTAGGATCTTGATCTGCCGTGCGTAAAATAACCCGGTCGTGTGTTCAATGCTTTCGCGTCAAACCAAGTTCTCTTACCCAATACATGGGTAACCTGCCAGCAAACCGAATCACCCCGGCTGCCCCCTTTGAAATAACAGGTGTGGTCATGCAGGCTCTTTCCTCGTTTGACAGGGAATTAGGAAACCTATCATTGTTAAAGCGTATATAGCAGTGTTTGTATGTCTGGTTACTAAATCAATCCACCTTGAGCTTGTTTCAGACATGACTTCTTCCGCATTCATAGCAGCTCTGCAAAGATTTGTTGGTCGTCGTGGCTTGATTCGTGAGCTCCATACAGATAATGGGAGCAATTTCCGTGGAGCAAAATCCGAGTTACATAATCTGTACCTAATGTATAGAGATGATACTGCGAAGCACAATATTGAATCGTTTTGTCTTAACAAGGAAATTGTTTGGCGGTTTATTCCACCTGAGTCTCCGGAGTTCGGCGGTTTGTGGGAGGCCGCTGTAAAGTCCACTAAGTTCCATTTGAAGCGTATTCTCAAAACAACACCTTTAACGTTCGAAGAATTTTGCACATTATTAACTCAAATAGAAGCTATTTTAAGCTCCCGTCCTCTTTTCACTATTTCTGACGATCCTACTGAAGAAGAAGTCATAACTCCCGGACATTTTATCATCGGTCGACCAATGACAGCCATTCCTGAACCATCGTACGATGGAATCAATCAGAACCGTCTGTCTAGATGGCAGTTTCTTCAGTCTAAGCGTGAACACTTTTGGAAATCTTGGCACCATGATTATCTGACGAGTTTGCAACCCAGACCCAAAAACCGCACAGTTCTTTCTAACGTTAAACCTGGAAATATAGTTCTGCTTAATGACAAGAGTTCGCCTCCACAGTGTTGTTGGGAAAAATAGTTCAAGTGTACCCTGGGAGTGATGGTCTAGTGAGGGTTGTAGACGTTAGAGTGGGAAACGCTGTTTCTGTGAAGATTTCACTACTGCCAATTGAAGATAACCATTCGAAATCATCATAAAGGCGAAGCCGATCTACTGGGAAAATAGGCGGGCGATGATGTTCGCTAAAGCGAACGTACGTCGCATATCGTTCCAGAAATCAATCGTCATCAATCATCATCAAATGCGTAACTGCCGACCAATCAGCGAGCGAGTTTTAATTTCGTTTAACAGAATGCCAAAATAGCGTCCCTGCAAGCGGTGCTGGTTGGTCAACCAATAGCGTAGCTGTATTTTTCTTTATTGTTTCTATCTTGTATAAAAGGAACCGAACCGACGAGTTCGGAATCAGTATTTTTGTAAACATCGAGTGAATAAATCTAAAAGTTAAAGGAAACGAAGTGTTTTTTTGATATCTTGGTTGAAGACTCCCGAAGGCGATGGTCATCCTGCAGCTGGAAGAAGCTGGTTCCTAAGTGGCTATTGTGACTGATGTTTCTTCACAATACGACTTGCTTTGCTCCCAAAGAAGAGTTTTAAGAACTCACGTCCTTATCAGGACGTTGGCTTAGATTTACCGCAAAGCAAGAGGTTGTGAAGAACAGATAGTTGCTGGTCATGTTGTGTCGTGTCATCGCTGGATCGTCCAATGTGTGGAGTGCAGAGCAACGACATAGTTGTTCTTCGCTCGTGCTTCATCCTTCCAACCTTGCGGTTGAGATGGTGGCTATGTTTTTCCCCCCCCATTTTTTGTGTCCCATTTTTTTTTTTTTCCCCCCCCCCCTCCCCGGGTTTTGTTTTTCTTCCCCCCTCCTCCCCCCCTCTGCCTTTTTTCCCAGGGCATGATCCCCCCTCCACAAACCCGTAGGTATCAAAGGTTTCAACGGAACCATTATTCCCGTACAACGTCACCGGAAGTATCTTGAACAACGTCGAAGAAAGTCCAATGGCAGTTTCTTAAAAGAAAGCATTGTTGTAAACCTTTTCGTGAAATCGGGAGACGGTGTTCGCCTAAACTTAGAAATTTAACTGACAAGTTAATTGAAAAACTTTAAAACTTTTATCCATGCAGTGTACGGTCCATTTGGACACGTCATTGAGAATTTGTGATTCATGTCGGTTATATTCGTATCGTCGTAATCCTGTCGAAAGAGTGGAGCAACCAGAAAACGATGGACATGACGAAGCACCAACCACATCACGGAACGATTTGGAGGAAATATCATCGGCAGCTTCAATTACCTCGGCATCTTCTCAGGACAGTGACCTACCGGATTATTCCAGGATACACAACATTGAGTTATTCAATAATGGAATTGCAGGAATAAAGGTGTCTCCGATATCCATTAGAGAATTTAAAAACGATAAATACCGTCGGCAAAAATTTGCCGAAATTGTAGCAGGTATTAGAAAATATCTATTCAGCTTACCACCACAAAAAGAAGTCGAAGAGTTAGCTACATTGAAAACAAAGGTTGTGGAATATGATGAAATTATTTCCAAATTGAAAGAAAAATTCATAGAACCAGATTGTTCGAGAATAGATAAAATACGTATATTAACAGTTTTGCCTAGTTCGTGGACGATTCAGCAGATAACGAGCAAATTTGAAACAAACAAATACCTTGCATTACAAGCAAAAGAATTGGCAGCCGAAAATGGAGTATTGGCTACCCCCAACGACAGATCGGGGAATCGTTTGAATCCGGATATAAAGAATCAAGTGATACAATTTTTTGACGAGGACGACATCAGCAGAGCCATGCCGGGACAAAGAGATTATGTCTCTGTAAACACTAATGGTAAGCGTCAACAAATTCAAAAACGGTTATTACTTTCATCA
This sequence comes from Aedes koreicus, assembly GCA_024533555.2. Classification (NCBI taxonomy): domain Eukaryota; kingdom Metazoa; phylum Arthropoda; class Insecta; order Diptera; family Culicidae; genus Aedes; species Aedes koreicus. The sequence goes on along the minus strand of JAHHFK020003219.1, from coordinate 1,052,172 downwards.
CTTAGAGAAACTTTCACTCGATTTAAAGAAGTCAGTGAACATAAAATTGGATTTAGCACTTTTGCAGCATTACGACCAAAACATTGTAAATTGCTAAATGCTTCAGGTTCTCACAACGTTTGTGTTTGCGCAATTCACGAAAATATTGATTTATTGCTTCACAGTTTAAAAAAATATTCATTCAACACTGATTGTAATCAACATTTTGAGAAGTTATTGTGTAATTCATCATCAAGATCAAAATATTGTTACCTCCGTGAATGCGAAAATTGTCCCACGCTGTCAGAATTTGAGATAAGATTTTTAAAAGAACTTGAGAAACATAACTTGTCTGAGATATCGTTCGAACAATGGATTACAACTGATAGATGTAATTTAGAAACGCTATTAAAACCTGTCGATGAATTTGTTGAATATTTTAGCGAGAAATTAGAAAAACTATTAACTCATGATTATATAAAAACAAAGCAATCTAAATTTTTAAAAGATACAAAGTCTTCATTAAAAGAAGGAGAAGTAGTTATTATTTGCGATTTTGCAGAGAATTGTTCATTTGTACTTCAGGATGCTGTTCAAAGTCATCATTGGAACAATGATCAGGCTACAATTCATCCGTTTGTTATTTATTATATGGAGTCAGGAATGCTTAAAAATCTAAGTTTTGTTGTAATATCAGAAGTTCTAAGACATGATACAATTGCGGTATTTATTTCTAAATTACTAACGTATTTAGCAGTAAGTATTTATTTCTAAATTACTAACGTATTAAAATTATTTATTTCTAGATTACTAACGTATTAAAATCAACTAATGAATATAAAAAAGGCCATTTTTATGTCTGATGGGGCTGCTTCCCAATACAAAAATAGAAATTTTTTGCAAGCCTCTGCAAGTTTAAAGAGAAATACAACATTGATTCTGAGTGGCATTTTTTCGCAACTTCACATGGTAAGGGACCATGTGATGCAATTGGCGGCACATTAAAACGAATGGCAACAACAGGAAGCTTGGCCAAACAACATGAACATCCAATAACAAGTGCGAAAACTTTGTATGATTGGGCTATTAAGAGAAATCAAGAAAATTTCACAAAAATATCATTTTGCTATGTTTCACAAGAAGAATATAAAGAGGGAGCTGCAGAATGGGGTGGTAGTTATCAGCAAACAAAAATGATTCCTGGTACACAGAAATATCACTCCTTCATTCCAGTTGCAGATAACAAAATCGCTGCGAAAATATTTTCAACTGACGAAATACTGAGTTTTCATAATATTTATAGGAATGTTAAGAAATAGTGTTTGTAAAAATGTAAATACAATTTTTTTTTAAATAGTAGAAAAAATAAATAAATCATGTATGAACAAAAAAAAAAAAAAAAAAAAAAATTTTATTTGGTAATTAAGATTCGTTAATTTCGTTAATTAAGAAGATGTTCAATCTTCTTGGTGTCAAAAGGATAGTTGTTGAAAATTTTATGTACAATTTGAAAAAAATACTTTTGAAGATGGACAATCACGACTATTTTTTGAAAAAGGGATATTTTCATGGAAAACGCCATTTTTTCGACATTACTTTTAAATTATCTCGAAAACGGGTACATATAGAATGTTGCTCACCAAGAGCATTTTTGTTAAAAATTACTAGAAGAATTGTATTATTTTATTAAAATATGGTTATTTATGCAAAAACAACAAATTGGAAAAAACTTAAATTTTTCTTACTTCTAAGAACTTTTTTATCTTAAGTTGCTCCATTGTAGAACAACTTCTATTCTTCTTTTTATGACTTAAAGTCTTTTTGGAAAAAAAAATTATAAAAATCTTACGTTGGACAGATTTGCTAATTGATTTTTAAGTTTAATTTTAGATTTTTTTGTAGAAAAAAAATTTTTTTTACAGTGTACATATTTTTTTCATTAAGTCAAATTAATTAACTACAACTTTTTTTCAGACGCAATTTTATTACAACCAACGGTTTTCGAGTTATGATTCTTTGAAAAATACGCATGACAAAACACATACGCCCTTTTGAAAAAAATGTCTTGAGTCAAAAAATTCCCTTAACCCGCGGAAAATCCATCATCACCAATTCCGAAGACATGTGCAAAGTTTCATCCAAATCGGAGAGGGTTGTGCAAGATTTTGACTTTTTCCGGCTGATTTCATCTGGAAACGCTCTCGAGTCACAACTCACTGACATAAAAAATGAGCTTACGGTGGCAAGAAGCAGTGGTTCTGTTGGTAACGTTATTGCCATCAAGAACCACATTACATCATTATTCAACATAGCGATGCAGGCGTCTAAAGAAAATATATCGACGTCATTAAAATCGGTGAAATAAGATATTTCTGAAAACTTGAAAACTTTAAATAAGGAAATGAAGGAACTCTCAAGCCTCACTTTGAACTTGCCTGCAATTGACACAACGCAGATTCCAACGTTTGATTTGGATATACTTAGCGAGCTGAAATCTATATCAGCAAATTTGATGGAAGCACGCACCAATGCACCTTTAACTCCGTTACCTGATTCATTTTCCAGCCTTGAAGAAGAAATGAATCAAAATAACTAACGCGATGTCGATGAATCGGGGTGGCGCCTTCTGAGAACGAGAAAAGTGTGGAAAGCGGATTGGAGCGATTATGATGCTCGTAAATTGCGCCAATTGAATCAGCAGAAATTGGCTGAAAAGGCTAAAAAGAAGAAGAAACAGGCTCTGGCGAATCTAGCCAAAAATAGTAGCATAAATGCCAACAACCATCACAACAACAACTCCAACAACAACAACTACAACAACAATAGTAACCGTACTCACAACACCAACAACAACAACAACAACAACAATTTCAACACCGTCAGCAATCCATACAATCCAATACCACCTGATCGAGAGCTTCTTCCGGCAGCGAAATATCGTCACCCAACTGGATGGCTCCTGGGAGTTGCACCATGTGAGGGATGTTCATGTTCACACACGCATTCGAGTTTTCATCGGTATTGACGAAACCCATAGAGGAGGATAATGATTTTTCAGAGTCTGACGATAACTTGACGGTCATTAGTTTAAATAATTTTAATATAACGAATAACTCGAGTCAGAAACCCCCTACTCCCCAAACAAATTTAGGCACAGAAATTATAGTTTATTGCCAAAATTTTAACCGTATGATAAGTGCGGTTAAAACTCAGGAAATTCATACTAAAATTTTGGGTTGCTCATTCCCAATAATTATGGCAACTGAAACCAGTTGGGACCAAAGTGTTAGGAGTGAAGAAGTTTTTGGAAATGCTTATAATGTTTTTAGAAATGATCGCAATTTGGAAATTTCTGGGAAGAAGTAGTGCCTGGGAAGGTAGAAGTGCTATTTCTACCAAATTTAATTCAGAAATCATTGATACATCTACAGTTCAGGAATTCGAACATGTATGGGTGAAAGTACACATGGCAGGTGAAATACATGTATTTGCCACAGTGTATTTTCCGCTAACGCTCGCAAAGAAGCATATGACCATTTTTTTCAAATTGCTGATGAAATTATGTCTGAACTTTCCCCAGAAGTGAAAGTTCACATATACGGTGATTTTAATCAACGTAGTGCTGACTTCATTCTAGACAATGAAAACGAGTGCATCTTACTACCAGTCGTTGGGGAGAATGAAACATTGCAGCTTATTTTCGACAAAACTGCAGGCCTGGGGCTCAATTAAATTAACCATGTAAAAAACCAACAAAATTGCTATTTAGATTTTTTATTGACATATATTCAGGAAGACTTCTGTGTAAGTAAATCTATTTTTCCATTATGAAAGAATGAAGCTTTTCACACAGCAATTTAGTTTTCCTTATTTGTTCATGAATACGAAAAACCCAACGACTATGAATATGAAGAGGTCTTTCAATATAATTTAGCAAATTATGATATCATAAGACACAAACTTAACGGAATTGATTGGCAAACGATTTTTAAGAATGAAGCAAATGTTGAAACTTCTGTTGAGGTTTTCTATAAATTATGGTTTGAAATAGTAGTTGAACAAGTACCACTCAAAAAAATTAGGCGACAAGGTAATTCGAACCACCCAGTTTGGTATAATAAAGAAATAAAAAATTTAAAAAATCGGAAGCAAAAGGCCCACAAAATGTATAAAAGAGATGGTAACAGTAATAATCTGACATACTATTTGAAGGTTTGCGATGAACTGAATCTAGCTATTAGTAATGCATATGATGAGCATAATTCCAAAACCGAACTTGAAATTAAGTCTTGTCCAAAAAAATTCTTCAATTATGTTAAAACTAAGCTGAAATCTGACAATTTCCCATCTAGAATGCATCTTAACTCAAATGTTGGTGATAACGCGAAAGAAATTTGCAATCTATTTGCAACATTCTTCTAAGAAATCTATACCACGTTTGATGAAGAAGATCGCGATTATGAATATTTCAATTTCTTCCCAGAATTTTCAAGGGACATTGGAGTTAGTCAAGTCAAATTTCAAGACATCTTGGAAGGTTTGAATAAATTAGATGTTTCCAAAGGTTCTGGCTCTGATGGAATACCACCCGTTTTTATGAAGAACTTAGCATTAGAACTTACAGCACCTTTATTTTGGCTTTTTAATATATCACTGAAATCTGGGATCTTACCCAAACTTTGGAAAAGTTCCTATCTAGTACCTATTTTTAAAAGTGGAAAAAATCGGACATTTGTAACTATCGTGGAATTGCCATTATTTTCTGCATTCCTAAACTTTTTTATCAATGAAAAATTGTTTTCTCAAATCAAAAACAGACTGACTAACAAGCAACATGGATTCTTCAAAGGACGACCAACTAGCACAAATTTATTAGAATTCGTCAACTACTCACTGATAGCAATGGACAATGGCAACCATGTAGAAGCTCTTTATACAGACTTCAGCAAGGCTTTTGATCGCATTGACATACCCATGCTTCTATTCAAATTGCGAAAAATGGGAACTGAGGCAGGAATCCTCAGATGGCTCGAATCCTATGTTACTAACCGTCAACAAATAGTTAGATTCAAAGGGAAGAAATCAAATCCTATTAAGGTCACTTCTGGAGTCCCCCAAGGCTCTCACTTAGATCCCCTTTTATTCATTTTGTTTGTAAATGACATTTTCTTTATTCTCAAAAACATTAAATTTCTTATTTACGCTGATGACATGAAACTATTTTTAGAAATAAGAAACAAAGAAGATATCATGACATTCCAGAAAGAAATAAATGATTTCTATATTTGGTGCAACAAAAGTGTTTTACAGCTGAACGTAAGAAAAATGTAATTCGATAGCTTTTATTAGGAAACGAAACACCCCAGACATAACTATCAATCTAGGGAATCAGCCAGTTGAAAAATGTAAAAGAACAAGGGATTTAGGAGTTATCTTGGACTCGAAACTAACTTTCATTGAACATTACAATACTACCATCAACAAAGCAAATAATATGCTTGGATTTATAAAACGTTTTTGTTACAATTTTCATGATCCGTACACAATAAAAACATTGTACGTTGCATACTGGTCAATACTGGAATATTGTAGCGTAGTTTGGTCACCATTTTCAGTTACCCATGAAGAACGACTAGAATCGTTACAGAAGCAATTTTTACTGTATGCACTTCGTAAATTAGGTTGGACAAGGTTTCCGCTTCCATCTTATGAAGCCCGCTGCATGCTCATCAGCATCCAATCATTAAAAGAGCGCCGTGAATTTGCATTAGTATCATTCGTAAATGACATTGTTTCGCAAGACGTTGATTCAGCAGAACTTTTGTCAAAACTTAATTTTTACATACCGTCGCGACAACTACGAAATAGAAATATATTTATTACAAGCCATCATCGTACAAATTACGCCAAATTTGGACCTCTGAATCAGATGATGGCAACTTACAATAAGCATGGAGAAAATGTAGACTTTACTATGACCAAAACAAAACTAAAACAATACTTCAATTCAATTAGATAATGACGAACGATTCAAAACATTAAAAATGTAAATCTGATGTGTTAATTTTCTAAGGCGTACTGTATACATAAGTGATACATAAAATGTATGCACTATTGTAACAAAACGGTGTACTATTGATTGACAAATAAATAAATAAATAAATAGATAGAGCGCCCAACTAAATTTGATATTTGCCGGCAGCTTATCAACGAGCTGCTGGAGAAGGATAGGGTTGGAAAGGTGGTATTCCGACAGCCTTCAAATGTCCGCATAAATTTTGGACAACTAAGTCAAACTGAACTAATGTTTCCAACTTTTCAGCCTTTGGCGCTGGAGTCGCGCGTACTTTGGCAGCCATGTTATGCACGATCTGTTCAGGCCTCCCATACAAAGTCTGAAGGGTGGAAAGAATTTGTGGCACGGTTGACGGGTGCAGAAGATTGAGGGAACGTTGCAAGCGTAATAGATTTTCCGAGTCCGAGTAGTTACAAGCTTCATTGGAATGTTTGTAGCTACTTGTGAAAAGTGGCCAGTCAATTGGATCCCCAGAGAAAACCGGAAGCTCTTTAGGAATTACCTGTCTTGCAGCTAGTTGATGATGTGTTGGACCATATTGTACCGTAGGGAACTGATTCTGATGAAAAGGGTTCAAATACGAAAGGCTGTACGGATTGAGCTGTGGCTCACCCTGTGGTCCTACAAAATAAGGACCTGGCGGATTGAACTGTGGTTGACCATGGGGTCTTACCAACTAAGGTCCTAATTCTGGGGGTATAATAAACGTACGAGGCGATCCTAATCTGTCTAACGAACTAACGACACTTGGATTTGGTGTCGGAATGTTCGAGCAGTTATTTATTTCACCTCGCTCCGATTCGAGAGTACGATTCGTACTCACGTGTAGCATTGGCTGTGTGGACCACTGTTGGCACCTGTTGTAACTCCGTTGCTCGAATTGGACGGTTCTGCTCTCGTAGGTGAAGTAGTTCCTGATGTTCAGCCAGTTGTTGCTCCAACGATCGAAATCTTCGTCGGTCTTCTTCTCTTTCCGCTTGTTCCTGCTGTCTTGCCGTCATTAGGGTCTGGTACTGTTGATGACGCATTTCAAGTTGCTTGTGCAAAGCGGCTTCAACTTTCATCAATTGGTCCCGTTCCGCCGTATGTTGTTGATCTGACTGCTTCAACTTTTTCACGAGGTCCATCACTCATTTGCGCATTATATCATTCTCCTCCTGGTGTTTTGTTACTAGATCACGTTGCCTTTTTAAACCGTCTTCGATTTGACGCAGTCGCTGCCGTTCCAGGTCACTCTGAACTTCCACGCGTTTGTGACAATCTTCCAGCTCATGCTCATGCTGCTCATGACGCTTGAGTTCAGCATCATGCTGTCGTTGAAGCTCAAGACATTGCTGCGTCCTTAGCTCAATGGTTTCACGATGACAAATATCGTATGGAGAGGAATTCCCCATGAACTTCGGAACAATCTTCGGAATTGTTCCCGATCTGGTTGACATCGGATAAGTTGCAATCTTCAACGGTGCGAGCTCGGACTCTTCCAGGAGGCGAGCATAAGGTTGAATGTTCACTAATTGCACTTTTGGAGGAATCGAATTGCTTGATGGATTGCGCTGTTCGTTTGCTGAATCTGACGCGTTCCCCGCACTTTCCCCGATGGTGACACTATCGGTGATTCGAGGAACAGAATTTACATCCTCGTCGATGTAAGATATTCCGCTGTTTATCAACGGAGTTGACGTACCAACGGGCGTTGGTGTCGCTTGAACGATGTTTCCGGGCTCAGTCACGTTTGCAGCCACGTTGTCTCGATTGTTACCAGTGGGTTGATTGATCACATGCTGCCCAACGCATGCTTCCACCTTTTGGATGCTACTTCTACTACTACGCCGACTTCGTGTACTAGATACCTCATCGTCCTGTTGAAGGAGTAGTTCATGCTTACGAGCAATGTAATCATTTTCTCGTTCGAGTTTGTCCTCCATTGCTTTATCGACCAGCAGCTTTTCCATCCGTAGTCGTTCCTCTTCCACTTTCTCGTGTATTTGCCTTTCTTCCTCCAATTGTTCTAGTTTACGGGCTATCTGAGCTCTCCGCGAACTAGCAACGCTGGATCGTCCAGCAGTAGAAAAAGCAGTTTGTGGGGGCGCCTTAGAGGTACACTGCGAACAGGAGAAGTCTTTTAAGCGCACCGTTATCGTGTCAACCTTTGCACACGAGAAATGATACCAGCGCTTACATCCTACGCATTGGACCATATACAACTCGGCGTTGTTAGGTCGATCACATTCCGCACACTCACACAGATTTCTGTGCTCGAAATCGATCACTGAAGGCTCGAAGCTATCATCCACTCTCGCGACCGGATCATCACGAATAGCACAATCGCCGGCTCCAGATTTATTGTTGTTAGTAGCTACACCGTGGGTGGCTTTGGCTCTCGATCGGGTCTGGCGGACGAATGATCGTTGCATCTTGACAACGATTCTTTGAGCATGTTGCGGGAATTTTCCTTTCTGAGCTCCTTGAAGCAAGTCGACTGATTGATGATGCGACAGCTCATAGCTGTAATATATATTTTTATTATTTATCTTATCTTCAGCGAAATCTATATCAATCTACATACAATCGGTCTCATACTCAGTAATTCACTAATTCAATATATAGATCAAATTAATTTTAGGATAGAATCTGTAAATACTTTCAATTATTAATTATTATTAGGTTTAGTAAAGCTAAGGTTTTATTTACAAGTTCAATTGTGCTTCCATTCTCTTCTTACACAATGATGACGAATTCAATACCAATAATGACGATTTCTTATTGACGTTATTTCAACACGATCCATTGTCCCCCACATTATCTTCCATAACGTTACAGTTGTACGAGGGGTCGTTGGATATAATTATTCGTTGGAACAAATAGAACAGGGATTAAAATTTACAAACGATATAAAAACAATGATTTACCTTGAATCAGAATTAATTGACCTTGGATTATGGATAATTCGTTTGTCTGAAAACATTAAACCAAGTCAAGAGAACTTTTTAAATGTTTTACTAAGAAATAAATTGAATGTTTACGTTCTACTGGACCTGATCGAGCCGAAACAGTTCCTAATTCAACTGGAAAAGATCGGAGTTAATCTTTCTAGCGATATTGGTTTTCCTAGACGAAGTAACGGGGAAATATTACCCGAAATATTCAATGTTATAGAATATGAGTTTAAAATTACCAATAATCTAGAAATACTAATAAGCTTTAGTGTACCGCTTGTTAAAAAAAAATCAATATAAAACTTATAGAGGTTTCATTTCACCAGGGGTGAATAGAACAATATTAACGCTTGTAAATATGGCTTACAACATTTTAATAATAAATAGAGATTTAGAGCAGGGATACGTTTGGACATCCCAGAAATTTGAAATTTGTAAAGAACTGGGAAATACTAACTTATGCAATATAAAAAAAGGACAGGAAAATTTAAAAGATAGTGAATATTGCTTCACCGAATTGAGCATGAGCATGGGCATGATTGACCGCCCGAGGTTGCTACCCCGTTATTGCCAGATCAGCTGTTATTACACAGAGAACCAACAAATGGTGCTTCGGACTAACGTACATCTTCAATGTATAAAAACTGGTGATCCCAAACTAAGGCAATACCGGCGCCGGCCTCGCCCGAATGCAGGTCAAGTAGGGAATGGGTAGGAATATGTTGACGTGATACTCGCTTTATTGGAAGCCGCGGAGTCCACTGCACTTCCACGAGAAATCACTGGGATTTTGGATAATAGGGTTGGGTTTCAGCAGGGTTCGTTTTGGCCAACGATAAGCTATCAAGTGTAATTAGTACCGATTTCCGATTTGAACCGATTTAAACCAACAGTAAGGATGCTATTGGGGCTACTCACAAAGTGTGATTGTGGTTTTTCTTTGGGAAAACAACGTGATATTTAATAATCCTGAAAAGCCGATTTTGACCGGTTTAAACCATCAGTAAGGATGCTATTGGGGCCGCTCACAGAGTGTGATAGGGGTATTTCATCAGGAAAACAAGGTAATTCATCTCAACGCTTGAGCGCCAACTTGGACCGATCTACACCAATAGTACGGATGCCGCTGGAGTCCCTTACAAAATGGGACAGTGGCTTATTTGTTCCAAAATAGTGAGGCCCGACGAGCATTGCAAATGAATGATCTGGATCACAATGAATTATGTACCTCATCACCGATCCATCTTACCCGGTGAACCACGACTGTGAACGAACAATAGGCAACCGAAACAATAGATTAAACGCCACGCCCGATAACAAAATATTGCGGAACAAAGTGTCGATACAACCGTTTCAACCAATTCAGCCGATTGTCGACGCAAACGTATAAAAAATTAAAATAAATTTTATTAATATAGATACAACTTGTAACAATTACCTGTCTTGTTCCACGTCCTTGGGAGCACCCACCCACTCACGAGTCGCCTGTACACAACTACCGCTCTCGGCCACGAAGATTTACAGATTTAAAAAGGAGATGTGAAAGAAGGCACCAGTATACGACTGCATGTTATCGCACACTAATCACTCTACACTCACCACGTATCACACAAAACACGCGGATACTCTATGACTTCATCATTTGTTCATGTTCAACGCGGCAAAAACAAAACCCGTCAGCTTCGCAGCACGGCTTGCTTCGCTCCATCTGTGGGTAGCTTATTTCAGTAGGATACAAAAACAAGTTAAAACACCGAGTTTGAGACTCCGATTCAAACCAACAGTAGTGATGCCGCTGTGGTCACTCACAAGTATGGATGGTTCTTCTCAGCAGGACTCAAGAATACGCTAAAGCATCGATTTTGAGAGCCGATTCAAACAAACAGTAAGAATTCCACTGGGATCACTCACAAGTGTGGGTGGATTATTCCAAAGCCATTCAACAATAGGCAACCGAGACAATAGACAAAACGCCAACCCATTAAAAAAAACCTTACCAATACAGATACTTTGGGTAACAATTACCTGTCCCGCTCTATGTCCCTGAAAGCAATTACTACCTCACGAGTCGCCTGAAGCAAACTCCGCATGTGTCCATCCAGTTTCCAGTACATTTACTCATCCTTATGCATTATTACTCTAAAAGTTTTGAGAAATAGAGAAATACTAGATATTGTCTTCAAAATTTGGTAGAAATAAACTATTTGTTGCCTTAAGTTCCACCGCTATGGCACTGATTTGCGGATTGTTCTTGAGCGTTTTCGCCTCCTGGGCGAATCGAATCGTCGACAACGTTTCACTGAGATCCTTCGGCGTCGGGCTGAAGCAGGCCAGCAGTGTCAGATAGGAGTTGGAGTTGAGCGAATCCTGCAGCACCGTACTGAGAATGCTATCTCTGTACTGGATCACTTTGCTTCCAATCGAAAGTGCCTGCAGTACTTTGCCGATGCTCAAGAGGCCCTGATTTATGTGAACTCCTTCGGTCAGCGCTTCTCCTTGAAGGCCGGTATGACGAACGCCTTCCGATCCGGCCAGATCCACCAAATGCAAAGCCAACACAATTCTAGCATCGTCATGAGCCACCGAGGCATGAATGCTAAAAATCGCATGCGATCGCGAACTCAGTGTATTCATTTTTGTCGGTCTCACGTGCCGATTCTTGTTCCCCTCCAAAAGAATGTCCTGGGTTTGATTCGCTCGAGTGACCATCTTCTTTGTTCCACCATTGAACCTAAGACCCGGTCTTAGGTCTTAGGTGTTCACCGGTTCCGCTGAATTATCCGACAGCAAATGATAAATCTTCTCATTGTAAATCTCAACAAACGACACCTGAATCTCGTAATCCTCCTGCTTGCGTGACTCCTTCAGCAGATCGAAAGTTTGATCCAATGCCCGTGTGATCATACCCCGATTAATATCGTGGGGTCCACTGTGATCCCACTGTAATCCCATGGTGTAGGTCTTTCCTGACAGCAGAGCCAGGGTCAACGATCGGTGAGAATCAGCGTATGGGATTCGGAGTGGTCAGCAGAAATAATTACACACGCGAGAACTACGGTTCATAAACTCGAAAGGTTTAATCACAGGTAAAAATACAGACATGAACTTGTCGCGGGAAGCGCTTGGTTGGAACTGAAAATGTTTACACTTTACTCACTCTCTCGTCGTTTGGTCTGTTGCGGTAGGCGCAAGGTAGGTAGCACACAAGGTACGTGCTGCTGCAAGAGGTGCGTGTAGTGGTAGCCGTTGCATCCTTCAACACTCCTCCTCAACGGGTATCCACCTTACGCATCACTCACAAGCCCGAGCATCGGGACAAACTGCTGATGCTTCTGAGGACCCAAGGGCTTGGTCATAATGTCCGCCACCATGATATCGGTAGGGCAGTACTCCAGCTTGATCTCCTTCGATTCGCACAACTCCAGAATGAACTTCTCCTTGGTGTCTATATGCTTCGAACGACGGCTTGATCTTTCGGTCTTCACAAATGCCAAGCACCCTTGGTTGTCTTCTTTGATGATCGTTGGTTCCTTCTGAATCTCGCCGAAATCACGCAGAAGCTGCCTCAACCAGATGGTCTCTTGGCAAGCCTCGGACAGCGCAACATACTCCGCCTCCATTGACGAGAGTGTCACGCACGACTGACGACGACTAGCCCAGGAAATTGTGCCACCGCCGAAATAGAACACGGCGCCCGAAGACGATCGTCTGCTTTCAGGATCTCCGGCCCAATCGGCGTCCGAATACCCGATCAATGGCTGGCTAGCATCGCCGCCCAGTTCCAGGTAGCTATCCCTCGTCGACTTCAGGTAGCGCAATACGCGCTTAGCAGCGGTCCAGTCCGCCTCGCTCGGGCCAGCGAATTTTCTTCCGAGAATCGCTGTCACAACTGCAATGTCCGGTCGGGCGATGACTGAAAGGTACAACAGTCCACCCACCAAACTTCGGTACTTCGTGGCATCGTCGAGTAACTTGCTGGTTTCCTGCGGCTTCAAATAACCCGAGTCCATCGGCAATCTTGCTGTCTTGGCTTCTTCCATTCCATTCTTCTTCACTAGCTTGTCGATGTACTGCTTCAGCCGGACCTGGTACACTCCATCCTTGCGTTGTACCTCCATGCCTAGGCAATGTCGAATTTCACCCAGACAAGTCAGCTCAAATTCCTTGGTCAAATCTCGATATATACGCTTCAATGTCGCTTCATCCGTCGACGAAAGCAACATGTCATCAACATACACTAACAGAAAAAACTGTGCCTTCTCCGTTCTCCTTCATATAGAGGCACTTATCTGCCACCGACGCCTTGAACCCCAACTTGGATAGTACTTCGTTCAGCTTCCTGTTCCAGCATCGCGCAGATTGTCGCAGTCCGTAAATACTGCGCTTTGGGCGGCATACAAGCTCCTCCTCTCCTGGTTTCACAAAACCCGGTGGTTGACGCATAAATATTTCTTCATCCAGGTGTCCGTTGAGGTAAGCCGTCTTTACGTCAAGATGTTGAACGAACAGCTTCCGGTTGGCGGCTACCGTCAGAAATGTCCGCAGCGTCGATTGACGAGTAACCGGTGCGAACACCTCTCCGAAGTCGATGCCGGCCTGCTGAGTGTATCCCTGCGCTACAACTCTGGCTTTATATTTGACTACCTCTCCGACTTCGTTTCGTTTGAGCTTGTAGACACACTTGGATCCGACAATTTTGCGCGCCTTCGGTAACGGTACTAAGTCCCAAGTACCAATTCTTCGATGGGAATTTTTCTCTTCCTCCATAGCGTCATGCCACTCCGGATGTTCAATGGCTGCTTGATAATTCTCTGGTTCTTCGATAGCACATGATGCTACTCCAACTACAAAATCCTCGAGATACTTCGGTAAAGCCCCCAGATTCTGCCTCTCTGATCGTCGAACTCCTCCAGACGCTTCTTCATCCTGATTGGCTGTATCGTAATCTTCGTCGTTCGACGAACCTTCTTCTTCTTCCTTATCATCTGGCTCCTTCTCGAACGAAGGCAGCTTCTCGTCCTCAGCTTCTCTGATATCATCCGGAAATGACAGATGAAAGTCTACAGACGACGTTCCGTTTCCATTTTCGATGAAACGTGCGCCTCGGCTTATGATTATAGAATCCGTTTCACGATCTACAAACCGATAGCCTTTGTGTTCTATCGAATAGCCAACAAAGTTCAGCTTCTTCGCTTTCACGTCCAGCTTGCTCCTCCTCGCTTCAGGGATGTGGACGTAGGCTTCACTACCAAACACCTTCAAGTGTCCGATATCCGGTCTTCTTCCCCACCACAGCTCGAAGGGGGTTTTCGTTAACGACCTAGACGGCAGGCGATTCTGCAGATACGTGGCGGTTAGTACGGCTTTGCCCCAGTACCGTTTCTCGAGCCCGAAATCAACAAGCATGCTGGTTGCCATCTCGTTGAGCGACCGGTTCTTGCGCTCCGCTACTCCGTTGGATTGCGGAGAATACGGGGTCGAAAATTGAGGCTGGATCCCTTCGCCTTTGTAGAACTTCCTTAGCTCCTTATTGTCGAATTCGCCCCCAACGTCCGAGCGAATCACACGTGGCTTGCGTCCAAAAACGTTCTCCGTCCACCGCACGTAATCGATGATATTCTGCGTCGCTTCCCATTTATGCTTCATCAAAATCGTCACAGTGAAACGGCTATAATCGTCGATGAGATTCATCACGTACCGGTTGCCGCTCGGTGTGGTCGTCTTCATCGGCCCGCACAAATCCGTGTGAATGATGTCTAAGACTTGGGTCGACTTCCTCTCGATGACAGCTGGGAACGGTGCTCTGACAGCCTTCCCCTCCAAACAACACTCACAAATCAGTCTCAGACCACAATCACTCACCTTAATTCCAGTGGCAAGATTCTCCTTGACAAGGCGCTCTGCAGCCGCCCAATCGCGGTGGCCTAGACGCCGGTGCCACAGGTGTTGGCAGTTCGGCTTGTGTTGTCCTACCGTTGCCTGCATCGAGGATTCAGCCTGACGAAGATGGTACAAACCACCGGAACGAACGCCGGTCGCTACGACGATTCCGGTCGGGTCAACAATTCGGCAGCCTTTGCTGTCGAAACACACTTCCAGATTCTTCTGCGCCAACTTTTCCACGGAAATCAAATTGGTCGCCAATCCAGGAACATACTTCACTTCACTTATGTCAATTCTGATCGGCTCTTCGTTGCCGTCAATTCCGTTCAAAACACCACTACCTTCGCCGTGAATCTGAGTTTTCTTCCCGTCGGCAAGGGAAATCCACCCTCCGACAAATTCATTCAACGAACCGAAAAACGATTTATCTTTCGCCATACGTGCACTGGCACCACTCTCAATAATCCATGAACAGCTTTTCTCAGCACCCGCGACGAAGGCAATTCCTTTATTGTCACTCTGGACCACTTTCGCTTTTGCACTGTCACCTTTCTTCGGAAGGTTTTCTTCTTTATTCTTCGAAGCTTGCAGCTTCCTGCAGTTCCGACGGATGTGGCCAACCTTCTTACAGAAGTGGCAAACCCGAGTCTCCTTTCCAGGGAAACTTTCAGCAGAACGCATTGCTTTGTCCACTTTTCACATACCGTCTTCTCGCTCTAGCCGTCGGTGGTAATCGTCCATCAATTTTGATTTCACTACATCTAACGTGATGTCATCACCAGACCGCCTGTCAAGAGCAGTCACAAGTCCATCAAAAGACGGAGGAAGGCTCCGTAGAAGCAAACAGAACTTCGTGTCCGAATCTAGCGTCGTTCCAGCAGCGTCCAAACGATCGAATAAATCATCGATCTCGAACAAATGTCGCTCTAATTCACCGCGCTCCGGCAAATTCGTCGCACACAACTTCTTTAATAACGAAACGCGCACTGAACGGGAGGTCTTCTGGTGATACGCTTTTAGCGCAACGAACACATCGCGAGCATAAACACAACTTTTCACCAGGGGTAGCTGGCCATCTTCGAGCAACAGCACAAGTGTCGCTTTTGCTTTCCTGTTGGATGATTTCCAGGCAGCAGTACGGCCCGTTTCGGCAGGTATTTCACTCGCGAAGACATCCCATAGGTCTTCCCGGCACAACAAGTTCTCCACACGCACTTTCCAAGTAGCCCTATTCGTCCCATTGAGCTTGGGAATCGAAAATTTGGCATCGGCCATTTCGACTCGTTTCTTTCCACTATGCACTCACAGCAAAATGGTGCTCGTCCAACAATACGAGCCTTTCGCGCTATTCTTTTTCTGCTCCTCGCACACGCAGCGGAATAACAAAAGCGCCGTTCCGAAACTGGCTAAAACTTTTCACAGGTTCTTCACTCCGATCCCGCTGGGCCCATAACCTGACGGCAGAGCCAGGGTCAACGAACGGTGAGAATCAGCGTATGGGATTCGGAGTGGTCAGCAGAAATAAATACACTCGCGAGAACTACGGTTCATAAACTCGAAAGGTTTAATCACAGGTAAAAATACAGACATGAACTTGTCGTGGGAAGCGCTTGGTTGGAACTGAAAATGTTTACACTTTACTCACTCTCTCGTCGTCTGGTCTGTTGCAGTAGGCGCAAGGTAGGTAGCACACAAGGTACGTGCTGCTGCAAGAGGTGCGTGTAGTGGTAGCCGTTGCATCCTTCAACATTTCCCGTGTCCGTACGCAAAAGCAGTACAGTAGAACCCATTGATCATCTTCACCACGAACGGGCGAATCAACGCGCCGTAATCCAGCCCCTGCGTGGTCTCCGGTCGAAACACATAATCGAACGCAAACGGCCGTTCATCCACGATCAAAATCTGGTCAATTGCACTATAGTACTGAATGATACTTTTTAAATCGTTGCCACCACTAGTTGGACGTCCACGAACGGCAATCCGGACCGGCTCCAACGCCTCACAGCTAGCGTCCGTTACGAGCTTCATTTTCCAACTATTTCAACCACCCACAACTTCACAACCTATCCCGACCGAATTTACTCACTTACACTTCCGATCACTTACTTAACAATAAAATATCCTAAATAAACGCAACTTTTCACGAAAAACTCCACAAAACTTCTAGGAAATCCATTTTGAATGCAAAAACTGCAGCGATTTAAAGTAAGGTTTTTTGTAAACAGACTGATCGGTAGGCGAAACTGGAAATCCCGTTTAATAAACAAACTTGTTCGATTTTCGGTTCGTTCCACTGAACCACCGAGCAGCACTGCACACCATCTCTCCCTCTCCCTTGGAAATCCCACACAATCCCTCAGTGAATATTGCTTCACCGAATTATATTATAAAAACTCTTTTTCAATTTGTGAGACCAAGATTTTTAAAAACAACTTATGTGGTTTGGATAGCAACGTTAGAACCAAACCTTTGGATGTATTTGGCGCCATAAGGGACTAAGGAGTGTATCGAATATAAGCTATCCACATACATTTGCGTTGTACGCATGTATTTGTAATGGTTTTTTATGCTCTGAACACTGCATGCTGTGCGTTTGACTGTCAGCTTTCTTTTGTTTACTTGTTTGTGCGGTTCAAATTCTGCGTTTTCAAAATGTCGCGTATTGAAAAGGAAGTGAAAATTAAGGTGCTGGACACATGGCTAAGTGAGAAGGGTATTACTATGCGAAAATTGGCAAAGCGGTTTGGAATTCATCATGCGAGTGTTAAAACCATCATTAATAAGTTTGGGGAACACTATTCTTTGGATGAGCTACCAGGAAGAGGCAGAAAACCCGGATCTTCCAACCCGAAACTGGAGCAGAAAGTGGTATCTCTAATCATGAAGAACAAATCAATGTCAATACGTGATTTGGCCAAAAAAGCAGGAACGAGTGTCGGAATGATCCAGCGTATCAAGAGGCGAAACCACTTGAAGACCTACAAGAAGCAGAAAATCTCGAAACAAAGTGCAGAACAGAAGAAGCGTGCAGGAACAAGGGCCCGGAAATTGTATTCGCGTCTTTTGCAGCGTCCGGATGCATGCGTTTTGATGAACGATGAGACCTATGTAAAGGAGGACTCAAAAACCCTTCCAGGTCCACAATACTTTACTGCCGTCGTTGGGGAGGATGTGAGCGATGCGGACAGGTCGATTCAAGTGGAGAAATTCGGTCGAAAAGTACTGGTATGGCAAGCAATATGTTCCTGTGGTTTGAAGTCAACCATTTTTTACCCTACCGGAACTATAAATGCGGAAATCTATCGATCTGAGTGTCTCCAGAAGAGATTGTTGCCTTTATATAAGAAGCATAGTACACCTCCACTGTTTTGGCCGGATTTAACGTCGGGTCACTATGCCAAAAACCACTCTCAATTGGCTTGCGGAAAAGGGTATAGATTTCGTTGAGAAAAATATCAATCCACCAAATTGCCCTCAGCTTCGACCCATCGAACGTTACCGGGCAATCGTGAAGAGGGTCTTCAAGAAGACTGGTAAGGCAGCTGGGAACATGCAGGAGTTCAAAAAAATTTGGGCTCAAGCGTCCAAAAAATGCGATGCAACACTTGTCCGGAACTTGATGAAGAGCATTCGATCCAAAGTTCGAAAATTCGTGAAGGAATAACTTAAATTTCATCCGGTCTTCATTATGTTCAAGTTCAACCGCGTACAATAAAGGATCAATTTTTTGTATGAATAAAATATCGGTTTTCAACATAATTTGAAAGAAAGTTTGTGGATAGCTTATTTTCGATACACTCCTTATGTCAAACATCACTCATGGTCCAAACATAACAAGAATAAATATTTTGGGAACGGGCAAGTTTCACATTGAACCTGTGATGAAAATATCCACCAAAGCTACAATTTCATATTTCGATGCAGAATATGACAATACCGAACTGCTTATACACCAACCAGAATTTAATTTGCCTAATTATGGAAGAGAACATCCGGAATATGATAAAATTTCGAAGTTGAATGAATCAAACGAATTATATTCCTTCTTTGTTTAAAAAAAAACGCTTCTTTGACATAGGAGTCAATGTTAATGAACTTAAGATCCAACGTACAGTCTTACAGAATTTAATATATGCTCAATTGGAAAACCCGTTGTTTACCACAACAACCATTGCAGTCATAGGAGGAGTGCTTGGAGTGTTATTCTGTTGTTTTAAAGGAGAAATCTCCTGCTTTGCGAGAAAATATAAATTTAACCCACAAAGAGTAAGGGTTAAAAACGAAAAAACCATGAAAATCGACAAAAAAAACTAAAAAAAAACAAAAAAAAAACAGAAAAGCATTCAGATGAAGAATATAAAAATGAATTTACCCTCACCCTCAAATATTGTTATTGAAAATGAAATACCGAAGAAAAAGAAATACCGATCAAAGAAAAACCGAAATGGGGATATATACTAAAGAAATCCATTTATTCGAAATGGACTGTTCAAAATTATTTACGAAGAATAAGTGACGTCATACAACTTTGAATGGACATCCCATCAAACCTCAGCATAAGACAACTATAAAGTTTTATGATACGACTGACAGTCTATTTTTTGTTTTTTGTAAAAAAAAATAAACTGGTCAGTACAATTTTCGAAGAAAAAGTGGCGTTATAATGCATAACGACTTTGAATGGACATCCCATCAAACCTCAGCAAAGGACAAAACTATACTTCGATTATATGCCTAACGATCTAGAACCCTTTTATATATATATTTTTTTTTTTTTTGAGCAAGACTTGTGAATATAGGAATCAGATAGAATACCGAGAATTTGTATAAAAGAGGTTCAGGAAAAGAATAATGAAATAATGCGTGATATGTAGAAGAGAATAGCAACCAACTGTACTAGGAATAAAAACGAAGTAATTTTTAGAAATATTGGATTAATTTGGAAAAATATTCCTTTTTTTTATTATTGAGCGGTATTGATCATTCAGAAGCGCGAAGCGAGCCCCGATTAACATGACCCACAAGTATAGTAAATCGAAATTATTGGAACGATGTTCAAATTATAACTTGGAACTAATTAACATTTTATACTACATGGTTATACTAATAAAAAAAAATTAAGTATATTTACAGCCCCACCTAAGGCCATCAATATGGGAGGGGTGCGAGGACACAGTACAACACACGTGGCCATGGACCAATCAACAGGGTAAGACTACACAGTAGCTATACATGTCTGGAGAAACAGAAATGCAAGGAATAGATTTACACATTGTTTTCTTGCATTGCTGTGTCCTCTTCATTTTGATAAAGATAGACTGTGATTTTGAAATACAACTGTTTTATCTATGATGACAGTTGCGGAACACTCATTTTTGTAATGAATTCGTCGTCTTACATTATACAAAGAAATGAAATACACTTAGTAAATACTACGCAAATGGCAAGGAAAAGTGAATGTAACAGTTAATGAATAAATCAATCTAAAAAAAAAAACGAATCAAAAGTTCAATATATGTCATAAACAAAACAGAAAAATAGAAAAAAAAAACATACAGAATCAGATTATAGTTCAAAAAAAAAATAAGAGTAACGGATCGCGTTCGAAAAAAAATGAAATAAACGTTATTGATATCTTTTAAAGTTTAGATAGATGAAAAAAAAAATTAAAAAAATATATTATCAAATGCAGGAGCAACAGATCGCGGATGTTCGAAAACAAAGAAAATATAGAAAAATTACAATCAAACTAAACAAATATCTGCAGAAAACAAAGTATACATCTGCCCCTGTATTGAGAGCAAGAGATCAATCGTAGGTACTTACGAGAAAACAGAAAAAAATAAAGCAGATTGTTGATGAAAAAGGGTGTGGAGGTTTAGGCTTCCTCCGAGGAAATACTACGAGGCGGTCACGAGAAGCAATATGCAGCACACCAAGCAAGGTGGAGACAGAAAGAAATCACCGGCCAACGTTTAGGGCCTAAATCGATGGAGGCATGGCAAGTCAATGGGCAGGATTTGAAGACTGAGAGGGTGGTGGCACCCAAAAGGATCAAGGCGAAAGGGAGCGAACGGCTCTCATGAACGATTATCAAACGGTAACCAAAGGCCCAAAGAACCCGTCACTGTGTACGAGCTACTAGCCAGAGATAAGTCAACTTCTCTTGGTTAACAATTACATCGATGTGGATTGGTCCGGGGTACGCTAAACACCTCTGAACCATTCAAAATCAACAGATAGATGACAAACATCAGACGAAGGACCACTTGTTTATGTAAGTCAGAGACACATCAAACGTCTCCTTGACTATATGTATGTACAAATGCCCAGTCAGAGACACGCATAAAGTGTTTGAGACTGTTATTATGTAAGAATAATTGAAGCCACAGCCTGTAGTCGGAGATAAGTCAAATATCTCACGACTAAGCCAAATTATGAATATACAACAATAATACAACACTACAAAACAGAATCTTGGATGAAGCTGCACTCGAATCAAGCGGCTATACGATGATACTACGGGGATTTGGAACGGCTCGTCCGAGGAGAGGTACGGAAATCAGCCACAAGCGGACGAAAAACGGAAGAGGGTCGGTGCTACGACACTGGAGGTCCGAGAATTCTTGCTCAACGACTGGCCGAAATATACGACGAACGACGATTTAGACAAAGGACGATTTAGTACGAGTACCGAAACAAGGATGCGGCTGGATTGAGATTACCTCAGAGTGAGAACGTATAATTTATACAAAGATAACCCTACCGTTCGATTTTAGGGTAAACTCTTCAAGTTTACCCTAAAACTCAATAAGGGAGGGGTGATGCAGCGGCCTGGTTGCCGCGTAAAATCAACCCTTCCTGTTTTGCTGTTATTTTTTTGTGCATCATTTTTTGTTGCCTACGTTTTCGAGCGCGCGCGATGGTTCGCGGCTCGAGAACCAAGTCCAACCGACAGGTGCTGGCAAAGCAAAGTCACCCACCGGATGAAAAAAAACGAACATTTTTTTTAATCGTTGCAGTTAAACTTTAGTTTGACTCTGCATAAATGCAAAACCGCGCGGGCATCGGACGATAAGTCCATAGGTCACAGTGAGAATGAGTGGCCAGAGCCCGCGTTCTGGCGAGAGGGTTTTTTGAAGAACATGGAAATTGAGGGCCCATATTTAAGCCCAGGTTGGGGAATTGTCACGCGATTAATCGGTTTTTAAGTTTTTGACGCAGCAACGTTACGCTGCCCGTTTTCGCGGTATAGTTTAAGTGATTTGTAAAAGTTTTGAGTAATTAAACTGAACTGTGAAATTAAATTGTGGAATTGTGTCATACCGAAAGGAGATATCACAGTCTCGGGTAATAAGAGAAAAAAAACCAGTGCGTAATCCACAGTAATATTTGGCCCACAAAACTACACCCACCACACACCCAACCCAAACCACCCGGCCTAAAAAATAATATACAAAAATTTATATAATAAAAAAATTTTTACAAAATTTTTTTATAAAAAAGAAAAAAAAAAAGTTTTTTTTTTCTCACACAAACCCCCACCCCCCACACCCCCGCAAACTTTTTTTTTGTGGAGGAAAGCCACCCCCCGGGAGCAAACCTCCGCTTTTTTTAAAAAAAATAAATTTGTAACCCTCAAAAGTTGATGCGAAGTTGAATGTCCATGGCGAAATCCAAACTGTTCATCAGCAAAAATTGAGTTTGTATTGCATCATTCTATTCAAAATTAAAAAGAAAGCAAATTGATTGGTCGATAGCTAGAAGCTTCAGCCGGATTTTTGTCTGGCTTCAAAATAGCTACGACTTGTGATGAGGATATAGAAAATGTGATGAGGATTTAGAAAATTCTATCATCACCAGGTGCTTTCATATTTTGATTTTTTTAGTTATAGTTTTTATTTCATCCAAATCAGTTCCCCAAGATTCATCAAAAATATTGTCTTGAGAGAAAATTTTCAGATACTCCCTGGAAACCTGATCCTCAATAGGACTTGTATGACCCAAACTGAAATTATGGGAGCTCTCAAACTGCTTAACAAGTTTTTGAGCTTTTTCCGCATTTGTGAGCAAAATTTTATCACCTTCCTTAAGCGCTGGTATAGGCTTTTGAGGTATTTTCAAGATTTTGAAGAGTTTTCAGAAAGGCTTCGAGCTCGGATCTAATTATTTATTCACATTATATTCAAAATGTGTGTTCCTCAGGGCAGAGAAGCGTTTTTTAATTTGTTTTTGTGAATCCCGCCATATGACTTTCATAGCGGGATCACGTGTTCTTTGATATTGACGCCTACGTACATTTTTCAGACGAATCAAGAGCGGAAGATCATCATCAATTATAACTGAATCGAATTTAACCACGCACTGAAGCAGCTCTTGCTCGACTTATTGATAAAGCCAGAGATTCAAGAGCATTATTAATTTCATTTCTTGTTTGCAATGGAACATTAGGATCAAAAATGTATTCCATAAATGTTCGATATTGATCCCAATCAGCTCGATGGTAGTTGAAAGTAGAACTGATGGAATTAGAAATGATTTCTTGAGATATTCCAAATGTAACTGGAAGGTGATCAGAAGCAAAGTCAGCATGGGTAATCAATTAACTACAAAAGTGACATGAATCAGTTAGGACCAAATAAATAGTTGAGGGGTTTCTGGCTGAAGAAAAACAAGTTGGGCTGTTTGGATATTGAATAGTGTTATAGCCTGCTGAACAATGATCAAATAGTTTATTACCATTGGCTTTGAAAATTATTCCACGAGAGGTGTTTTGCATTGAAATCACCAATAACGAGGAATTTAGACCTATGACGGGTAAGTTTTTGAAGGTCACCCTTGAGGCAGTTCTTTTGCTGGCCAGTGAATTGGAATGGCAAATAGGCAGCTATAAAAGTAAATTGGCCAAATTTTGTTTCAACTGAAACCCCCTAAGATTCAAAAACTTTCAAATGAAGAAAGAATGTGATGGTTGATACGCTTAAAAACAATGATGGCAACGCCACCACCAGCTCCATTAAGGCGATCATTGCGGTAGACAAAATAATTTGAATCTCTCTAAAATTAATTTGGATATTTAATGACTTTAAATCCATTACTGAGTTTCAATGTCATGACAATATTATTGGCATATTTAATACCAGTTTGGATAGCATCAAAAATGGAATTAGTTTTTAGCATATCGGTTATCATATCGATTAAGGATTGCTGTAAAAATTCTAATTTAGGTTCAAAAGTGTTTCCTTTGGACAGATACCAGGGACGTCATGTGCTGGTTACACTCAGATCATCGGCGATACAGTTCGGTAGGTATGCGGGTCAGCGAGATTTTAGAAACGTGACAATCCATGCACAAATTTTTGAAGGTCCATATAAAAACGTGAAAAGGAGGGGGGCCTTTTGCGTGACATAATTAATGGACGTTCCCTTTCTCGAAGGTCAGCCCTAGTATCTTGAATAAAGGCTGCCATATCGTTGTATTCCGAATAACATTGGAATACGACGCAAACGTTCCCAAGTTTCAATCGATGAATTCCGTGTTTATTCCACTACAAACCACTATTCGTCGTGCTTTGTCCTCAGGCTCTTCCGATACGAGTTGGTAAGGTGATACAGGCCAACAATCCGGAGGTTCGTTCAAACAGTTTGGTCCCTCCCACCAGAAGGTATTATTGATAACGTCACTCGGTGAAATTCCTCTGGAGATCAAATTCTATATCGTTTGTTTATTTGTTTTCCCTAGACGCACCTCCATTTTGATGGATCTGCTATACGTTGGATTCTTGAGACCCGATTTGCGACAAAACATTTCCAGACATTGGGAGAGGTTTGTATCCACTGCAAAACACAAATTGAGTCCCTCCAAAAATATGCAGAAGCGGGAATCCTCGTGGAATCTCGGATCTTCTCGTACATTAGCGCCGTCAGTGGTGCACCACACAGTTCTAACCTATGAGTTTTACTTCCGGAATCTGGCTTCTTATATAGACACAACCTACATCTGCCTTCAACGGAGCGTGGGAAACTTGTCCCACTCCAATGGTTTATCGTCTTCGTTCCTGATCATCCATAGAAGCTGCATGATGATTTTGGCTGAAGTGATTCCAGCACCTAGTAGTCCTAGCAGATCAAATAGGCTGACGATCACCAAAAAACCTTCTCGTTTGGTTGGCTTGTTTCCTGTGTTCCATTCCGGGATGCTGAACTGAAACCTTAGTTGATCGGTGTTGGGCATCCAAGTCAACCCTACAGTTTTTACCGTCGGATCAGGATCCAGATTAATCCCTTCCGGCACTCGAATCGCCAGACAGTCCTCGAAGTTAGCTATCAATCCTGATGGATGGTTTGATGCCCATTTCCGAAATTGGCAGCCTCCCTTGGAAGTTATCCCGTTGAGTTGCTCACAATACCTCCGTGCAGCTGCTACCGTGTCAACTCCAGTGAAAACGCCGTCCATGTACGTTTTTTCCATTGGGTGGTCTTCTCCCTCATCCATTGCCAGCTGGTTCAATGAGTGCGTTGCTAGAAACGGCGCAGGCATCGTTCCGTACGTGGCAGGATTCAGTTCGTATACGTCGACTGGATCGAAGTGCCATTGAACGCATTGAAGCGGCCTGTTCTCCTGTAGAACTAAGATTTTCCGAAACGTTTTCTCTACTTCGGCCACCAGCATGATTTGCCTTACACAACTCCATAACAAAATCGATCGTAAGTTCTCCTGTATAATCGGTCCAACCAACTGAGCGTCGTTGAGCGAAACACCAGATGACGTCTTGCACGATGCTTCGAACACCACACGGACCTTGGTGGCAGTTCTGGATTTCTTAATAACGGGATGATGTGGCAGATAGCAACGTTTTGTGTGATCAGCCGTATTCTCAATCTTCGTTATATGCCCCAATTGGATGTATTCCATCATGAACTGATGGTACTGTTCTCGCAGACCAACATGCCTCTTGACTCGCCCATCCGGAAAATTGCCTCTTGATCCTTCGGCATAGAAATAGAGTACCGACCGTCGGATTCCCTGCCAACCGATTTTCGAAAGATGTCCTCACATTTTTCTTCGTCCAACGACAGAACCTTGGAACAGACAAATTCTTCGCTAGTCCAAAACCGTGCGACTAGTTCCTCTAGCCCTTGTGTAGTTTCCGTACTACAATTGATGCTAAGGCCTTTATTTGGATTCAGCAGACCTCCGCAGACGACCCAACCGAACACTGACTCGTTTAGTGTTGGTAATTGATCTCCGAGTGGGATTCTTCGACCAGATTCGATGCCCAATACCATATCCACTTGGATTGAAAAACGTGAGATCTGCCAGGTTGATCCCGTTGGCCACCGTCCAACCTTCACCCTTGCCGTGGGTAACTTCACCGTAACCCTTGGGAGAAACAGAAACTTCATGTTCTGCGAAGAAGCCGTTACTCGCTAACGAACCATCGCTGAAATCTTTTTTTTTTAATTAGTTCGTTTATTTGTTAGGCTCAGGCGTGTGTAACACTTTACGGAGTCGATATTCAATATTGTTGTTTACAATTTACAATTTACAATTTTTCAATTTTAGTAAAATGGGGTGCCAATTACTCGTGGCTAGCTCGAGGTTAATGGGTCACATTACCGTGTGGAAGGGGCTAAGCAGGTAACTTATTGAAGGTATTATTTGCTGCTCATGGTTGCGACATCTACCAAATCCACGATCCCTGTAATCCCTCTCAGGATGGGTGACCACTGCTTGCTGGGCAGGTACAAGTAACACGGAAACAAAAGGATAGTATAACTGGGACACAAAGGCAGGGAATTTACTAGACTGGAGGAGAGGGGGTGATGACATTACACTCTTAGATCAGACAAACAAAGGAATTCGTAGATCGCTTGCATGTATGGAGAGATCACGCTTTCCCAAAACATCTCTTACCTCGCGGAAGGGTTGTCTACCTCGGGCCACTAGGGTATCAGATAGTCGTGCTCTGGAGGCATCAATATCCGGGCAATACCAAACTGCGTGATCGATGTCATCATAACCGGTTCCGCACCTACATATGTTGCTATCGACGAGGTTAATTCTGTAGAGATGTGCGTCTAGCGAGTAGTGGTTGGGCATAAGTCTTGACATCACACGAATGAAACCGCGACTTACATCCAGACCTTTGAACCACGATCTCGACGAAACATTTGGAATAATGGAATGTAACCACCGCCCAAGAGAATTACTTGTCCAATCGTTTTGCCAACGCACATATCTGCTCCCTTATTTTTGAAAGAAAGTAAGATGAGTGCCTCACTGTTTTCACCGACCGGAGGGCCTCAATAGAACTGAGACTATCCGAGAAGATGAAATAATGGTCTATGGGCATGCCGGAAATTATCCCCAATGCGAAATTGATTGCTGCCAGCTCAGCAACATATACGGAACAAGGTTCCTGAAGTTTCCGGAAGGCAGATGAGTATTCATAGTAGACACCGAACCCAGTGGATCCATTAATGCACGACCCATCAGTGAAAATTCTTCTATTGCAATTGACATGTTGGTACTTTTTAATAAAAATATGGGGAATTAAAATAAGTCGAAGTTGATCTGGAACTCCTTGAGTAGCCTGTTTCATGGAGAGATAATAGTCAATGGAGGAACTGGGATAAGGGAAGCGAACACTAGGAGAATTATATCATGGAAGACTAATATTAGATGCCATACAGTTAATAAAGATTCGTAAGAATCTAGACTGGGTACTCAATTCGAGCATTTCTTCGATGTTTTCAATCACAAGGTTGTTACTGATTCCACACTTGATCAGCATTCTAGATGAGAGCTCCCAGAAGCGGTTCTGTAAGGGTTTTACTCCTGCCAGAACCTCCAGGCTCATATTGTGCGGTGAATACAGCCAAGGGCAATACGTAAACAACGATATTGAATGCGTTCCAATTTAATGAGGTGGCTGTTTCTTGCCGAGAGGAAGTCAAAAGCGCCATATTCGAGAACTGAAAGAATAGTTGTTTTATAGAGTTTAATAAGGTCTTCCGGGTGAGCACCCCACCATGTCCCGGAAATTGATCTTAGAAAATTAATCCTTGGTTGACATTTCTGTTTCAAATACGCAATGTGAGTACTCCAAGTGCATTGCGAATCAAACATGACTCCAAGGTATTTTAAGGTCAAAGATTCGGTAATGTCTCTTCCCAACAGCTTGAGACGCAGTTGAGCTTGGAACCGCTTTCTAGTAAACACTACCAATTCTTTTTTTTTTTTTTTTGCAGTGAAAACTTGATCCCCAAATTTCTGGCCCAAATGGACAGATTATGCAGGGAATTTTGCAATGGTCTTTGCAAGATTTCCGCACGTGGACGTCTAAAGGAGATCACAGCATCGTCTGCAAGTTGTCTTAGCATGCATCTATTTTCCAAGCAGTTATCAATATCATTAACATAAAAATTATAAAGTGAGGGACTTAGACATGAGCCTTGGGGTAAGCCCATGTAGCTAATTCTGGAAGTTGTCAGTTGGCCTAGATTGAAGGTCATTTGTTTTTTTGACAGTAAATTATACAAAAAATAATTTAAAAATCCTGGTAAACCACTACTGTGCAGACTATCTGCCAGTATATCTATGAAAACTGAATCAAATGCACCCTTAATTCCAGAAATACTGAAGCCAATTGCTCCTTGTGTGCAAAGGCCTGTTGTATATCAGATGAAAGCATAGGCGTAGCCAGGGGGGGCTATGCCCCTAAGATTTAATTATATTTTTAAAATTGTATTATTTGTTTCAATATTGATTAGTTATATTTTATCTCTAGCAGGTTGCAAGGTAACTTGTTGCAATACAGTTGATATTACTCCAATTCTACTCAATTAAGTCACAATCAAGTCACTGTAACCAAATATGACGATTTTGTATTGCTTGGGATGTTTGTCAGATTGCTCCTTTGCCTAGACGAAAAATCCAAATTTGGCGAAGTTGCCTCGATTTTGTAACAAGTTGTAGCAAAAAAGCGTGAACAGTGGACATCCATGAGATTTCTTTAAATAGTAAGGACTAACAATTTTATTACAATCTTTTTCCTTTAACCAAGAACCCGACCTATCTAGCCTAAAGTATGTAAAAAACCCAAGCAGCACACAACCGTCAAACATGGTTTCGGCAGCTCTATTGTGACTCAATTGAGTCACAAAGCAGTCCCTTTTACTGGATTTAAACAAGTGTGCTACTAGAGAAATATCTCTTAACCTGTAATGTTAGCTATTAGATAAGTTTATAGAAATTATCTGCTTCTGACAAATTTCATCATTTGATATCGTTACTCCACGCATATGGAGAATACAACAAAACAACAATCAAAGTGTAGAAAGCCCACAATGGGGGAATCCATTAACTCATACTGGTGGGGACCAGTATTTGCACCACTCACCGTCGTTCCTCTACAAGTAGTAGCATGACGGGAGGAATAATATGTTTGAAATAGTCAGTGCATGCCAAAAATAAACCCAACAGCAAGAGATAATTTCTCACCCACGTTAGGCATTGGGAGAGGGAAAACAAATCGCTAGAACTAGAACAAAGCAATAGATAGTTTAAGAGCACGATCTGTCGCATACTCTTTTGCCGGTCAAGGGGGTATCCTCCCTCTTGCCTACCCCGCATCTGGGGTAGTTTGGTAAAAGATTATGCGCCCGATTGTACACTACCTTCATATGCCCTCCGCTCGTTTTTAACTTGTATCTTTCAATTTTCATAACCTGCCGTTACTCTATACGGAACTATCAATGCTTTCTCTTCAAATCTCTTAGTTTCTAGCAATAAATTACTGTCCACTCCTAGAGCGTCTCATGTTGATGGAAATTATCTGCTTCTGACAAATTTCATTATTAGATAAGCATTGCTTTTTTTCCCCGCTAACTGAAAGTTGAAGAAGCTATGCTCAATAAAATTTTCAGTTCTTGGTTAATGAAAAAACTGAATATTCAAACCAATGCTACACTGATAGGCAAAATAAAGTGCCCACCTCATCGTTTTTTTCAATTTCTCTCATTTACTTGGTTCAAATTAAAGTAAACATACTGCAATACTAAAAAAAAGGAGTTTTACTTAAAGAAAAAAAAATCAATTGGTTTAAAAAAAAAAAAACAGTGACAAAATAAAGTGCCCACTTCATTTAGGCTACAGAAAACATAAATTAAAGTAAAATAAAATCATTTCAATAATTGATGTGTCTTCCTTTGGCCTTCCGGACCTCCTGCAGGCGCTTCGACATGCTCTCGACCAGGTTCTTTAGGTGCTGTGGATCTAGCTCTTCCCAGGCGCGCTCCAGGGCTTTAATAAAATAATTATTTTTATTGGTAACACCTGTTTTGTCAACCCTGGCATCGAGAATCGCCCACAAATTCTCGATGGGATTGAGGTCCGGACTTTGTGGAGGCCATTCCAGCGGTTTGATCCGACAAGACCGGAAGAAAGACTTGGTCTTCTTGGCAGTATGCTTCGGGTCGTGGTCCTGCTGGAATACGAACTTCTCTTCAAGGCCCGTCTGGATCAGCGAAACCTCCAGATTTTCTCGCAGGATGTTGATGTAAGAATCTGCCGTCATTATCCCGTCGATTTTCACAATGCTTCCCACTCCACCCCACGAAAAACACCCCCAGATCATCACATTTCCTCCTCCATGCTTCATCGTGCCTTGGATGTGGCGCTCCTGAAGCTCCTCTCCCTATCTGCACCAAACACGAACCAGCCGCTTTCGGTTAAACAGCTCGAATTTTGATTCGTGCGTCCAGAGAACCGTTTTCCAGAACTCTAGGGGCTTATCAGCATGCTCCTTAGCAAACTTAAGCCGTTTGGCTTTGTTTGCCTTGCTGATAAATGGGCGCTTCCGGGCAAGTTTGCTATTCAACCCCTGTGCTACGAGACGACGACGAACAGGTAGACTGGAAACTGATAACTGAAGGGTTTCCTGGATCTTGCGGACAGTTACCTTCGGGTTCTTCTTGACTTCGCGCATGAGCTTGGTGTCCGTTCTCGCATCCGTTTTCCGCTTCCTGCCTCTGCCAGGGCGATCCACCACTGATCCAAACGTTTTAAGCTTCAGAAGAATTTTGCCAACCGCTGCCTTACTGATACTGTACTTCTTAGCGACAGCCCGGTGCGATTCACCGTTTTGCACATCACGAACGACCAATTTTCGGATACACAAGGGAATTGCTTTCGAAAGCACTGCGTTCTCCATTTTTTTCAATTGAATCAAATGCGATCACGTATACAAATGCACCAGGTTGAGCCGTTTGCTTCAAAACATGTCAAAATATCATAACATAAACAATCGAGGGGTCTTCCAATTAAAACTTATCGAAAACATATCGATTTTTGAAGTGGGCACTTTATTTTGTCACTGTTTTGTTTTCAACACAAATTGATTTTTTTTTTCTTTGAGTAAAACTCCTTTTTTTTCAGTATTCCATAAGTGAAACTTAAAAAGAATATAAAAAATAAGATAATAAAAAGAATACAGTGTGTTTACTTTAATTTGAACCAAGTAAATGAGAGAAATTGAAAAAAACGATGAGGTGGGCACTTTATTTTGCCTATCAGTGTAAAGCTTTCAGAAGCAAAATAATACTAGATTAAGAAACATAGTTGATAATTAGAAGGAGTATGAACGAAAAATATTTATTTGAACTATTTATGATATGGACCAAGCCGATCAATGTTACCCCGCTTACCCCGTTTTAGGGTACTGTAGTTTCGTATCATAGAGAATACATGTTGATCATATCTTACAGTTTGATTCAGCGTGTGAAAAAGCGAGACAGAGCGAGAAGTTGCAGTTGTTTTATCCTATTCAAAGAATTTATCCGTTTTTATAAGCATGAGCAGGATAATGAGCATGATTGACCGCCCGAGGTTGTTACTCCGTTACTGCCAGTTCAGCTGTTATCACACAGAGGATCAACAGATGATGCAAACATGCTCAATGTGTAATACTGGTGATCCCAAACTAAGGCAATCCCGGCTCTGGCCTCGCCCGAATGCATGGTAGGAATGCGTTAACGATTATTTGGACGTTTTATAGGAAGCCGAGACCACCGCCGCACTTCCACGAAAAATCACTGGGATGTTGGATCACAAGATTGGGTGGCAGCAGGGTTCGTTTTGGTAAACGATGAGCTGAATTCACGCTTCGTTAAGTAAAATATTTAAATATTTGTTCTAATTTCTGAACCGATTTATACCAACAGTAAGGATGCTATTGGGGCAACACACAAATTGTAATGGTGGTTTTTCATTGGAAAAACAAGGTGATTTTTTATAATGTTAGAGATCCGATTTGATCCGAGTTAAACCAATAATAAGGATGCCATTGAAGCCACTGACAAATTGTGATGGTGATTTTCCGTTAGGAAAACAAGGTTATTTTTATTAACGCTTGAGAAACGCTGTGTTGTTTTCTTACTGTGCTCACTCGATCACTCGTTTCACCGAATTATAGATAACCGAAACAATAAGAAACGCGCCATGCCCGATAGGAAAATAGTGCGTAATAAAGCATCGACAAAATCTTTCACAGCCGATACTCGAACCAAACTCTTTTTTCGTAACTTTCCATTTTTACTTCTGTATCCTACAATCTATTGCACTACTGTAACTAATAACTGTATAAATCAAGTTGAAGTGTCTAATGAACAATCTTTGCTAATCCATTATAAATTGCAATTGAGGGATTTCGTAAAAACAAGAGTCCGTAAATGCATTTCGTGCCTTTTGGCAACTTTATATTTCTATTGATATCCATGCTCATCTGTTTATTACCAACCGGGAGGGACTTGGTTTTATCCGCTCAACCAATCGCAAGGTTTTGTTATATATTGGACGAATTATTATAATTTGAGATAACTCAATGCAGACGTCTTCCAAATTTGGCAGATCGCCAAGCAATCGGTGGAGAGCTCAGAGGAAGACCGGAAGAATAAGCGATGGTTCTGCGCAATCAATCGCAAGGTTTTGTTATATATTGGACGGATTATTATAATTTGAGATAACTCAATGCAGACGTCTTCCAAATTTGGCAGATCGCCAAGCAATCGGTGGAGAGCTCAGAGGAAGACCGGAAGAATAAGCGATGGTTCTGCGCGTGTTTATAAACAGAAGAACCTTCATAACATAACGGATCACCGGATATAATACATTCATAAGCACTCGGTAACTATTTTGCATGACAATGGCATAAAACAAGAATAATTCGAAAGTTCTTCAAATGTAAGTATAATATTTTCCTGCATGTAATTAAAAGAAACAAGCAAACAAAACAAAACGAATGTTTTTTTCATGCAGCTGAAATAACCACGAAAAGAAAAATATGCAAAATGGTGGTTTTCCTCGAATTTGTACAACAATTTTAATGTAATTCAATGATACACCGTTTTGGTTTCATACTACTCAGATACTCATGATTGCTACATACACCGTATTTTGACAGAACGTGTTTGACACTTGGATCATAAAAGATAAATCGGTTCAAATTTCAAAACGCAGATGGTGTATATAAACTTTTTTTTAAATATTGAGGAATAGCTGTTAAAACGCATATGAATTTCTTTTCGTCATTGAGGAATAAAATTTCCTAAATTATTTGCCAACTACTCGTGTATTAAGAATGCAAGTAGCAACAATCACATCTTGCTTACATTTGCGACTTACGTCGTTTAAAAAGGTTATGTTTGATGTTCCTGTTTAGATAATATCAGATAAAATAATTATGTTAAAGGTAAGCTAAGGGGACACAAACCATAAGCTATACACCACCAAAACTCAAAATGTATGTTTGTTAATAGCTAATCACTTATTATTTGAACAACCATTAAAAAAATATAATCTAATGAAACGGTGTGAGCACGGTGAGTAAAAAACGGTGTTTCTGCGGTGTTGCTTTGTCAATATATGGGTGAGAGGGTCGCGGATGAAAAGTACATTTTCAGTACAAACTGCAAACAAATTCGGTGGTTATCCTATACAAAAATCCAACATGACTATAAAATTAATATATCGAGACATTACAGTACCCGTTAAACGATTGGCATTTAATGTGGTTTGATTTAGAAAAATGGGGAAAATCGTTTTTTTTTTTTGCAGAACAAGCCTAGAATTACTTAATCTTGTTGTCAGAATCGGACAGGTATTGTAAAATACTTTGGGTGAGAGTAGAGAAGATAATCCACCCGTCATTTAGGCGTATTGTCACATAGTGAGGGCTCCATTCCCGCTCCATTTGGTGGAACATGAAAATGGCCCTACTCTACTTGTCCACCGGGCGTTGTATTGTCCGTTAAGTGTCCGTTAATGTTAATTGTGCAGTATGTGCAACCACTGGTTGGCGACGAATTTTATCTCTCTCTCTTCTCTCTCTCTCTCTCTCTCTCTCTCTCTCTCTCTCTCTCTCGCTCCAAAAAAAAACTAGCCCCTCCACCCCTATTTGAAATCCTGGCTACGCCTATGGATGAAAGCAACGCTAAACAATCGTTTGTTCCTTTGCTCTTTCGGAAACCAAATTGTGTAGTTGATAGCAGGTTGTTTGATTCAACCCAACGGTCAAGTCTTCATAGGATCATTTTTTCTAACAATTTCCTTAAACATGATAACATAGAGATAGGATGGTAAGAATTGTAATCAGACGCTGGTTTCCCAGGATTTTGAATAGCTATTACTTTAACCTGCCTCCATGCGGGTGGAACTATGTTTGATTCCATGAGAGTGTTATACAGGTTAAGTAATCGTCTTTAAGCGATATCGGGAAGATTTTTTAGAAGGTTGAATTTAATCATATCGCTTCCCGGAGCAGAGTTATTCGATGAAAGAAGTGCCATTAAAAATTCCAACAATGTGAATGGTTCGTCCAGAAAACCGTTACTTCGGGTACTATCCCGAAAATTCAGTTGTGTTGGGACAGAGCCTGAACAAACTTTTTAGCGAAGTCGAATATCCATTGCATGGAGTATTCTTCACTCTCATTGGAGGATCAGCGATTTCGCATGTAGCGAGCCTTTCTCCAGAGCGTTGTCATTGAGGTTTCTCTAGATAGTACCTCTACAAACGAACGCCAGTAATTGCGTTTCTTTGCTTTGAGTAAGTTTTTAACCTTTTTTCAAGCTTTAGGTACTTATCAAAAAGCTCACATGTTTCATGTCTACGATAATCTTTAAACGCACCGGATTTCTCAAGATACAACTTAGTGCATTCGTCATCCCACCCAGGAGTGGCGGGTCTTCTTTTGAGGGATGCACATGGAACACGTCGTTTCTAAGCTTCTAATGCACTTTTGTACATCAATTCGGAAAGGAAACGATACTCATCCAATGGTGGAAGAGGATCGGTAGAATCAATACCAAGGGTTACCGCCGATGCAAAATGTTGTCAATCAATATTCCTCGTGAGGTCATAAGGAAGATTGATTGACTAGTCTGTTTTTCGACAACCATTTTTGATTAAGATAATAATTGGTAGGTGATCACTACCATGGGGATCATTGATTACCTTCCACAGACCATCTAATGATAGTGAACTAGAGCACAAAAATATGTCAAGTCGACTCTCCCTGGCAGGATGTTTTTCTATTCGTGCCGCTTCCCCAGTGTTCAAGATGGTCAAATTGAAATCGTCGCATAAGTCATAGAAAATACCCGCTCTGTTGTCATCGTATTGTTCGCCCCAAGTAGTTCCGTGGGAGTTCAGATCGCCCAGATTAAGAACTGGAGATGGAAGTAATGTAACTGAACTCCAAAGTTGACGACGGTTTATTGATGTCCTCGGTGTGACATAGACGGAAGCTATGCAAAGATCTTTATTCTTTACATTTATTTGGCAAGCGACGATTTCAATGCCTGAGATTTTTGGGAGTGAGATTTTATAGAAGGGGTAGCACTTTTTGATCCCCAAAAGTACGCCACCATATGAATCATCTCGGTCCAGGCGAATAATGCTAAAATCGTGGAAGTTTAATTCATCTTCAGAAGAAAGCCATGTTTCACAGAGAGCAAATATATCACAATCAGAATTGTGAATCAAATACTTGAACGAGTCAAATTTAGGTATTAGACTACGACAGTTCCATTGTAATACGGTGATCATATCTTGATCCTCACTCGGCAAATTATTCATCGAAAGATATGAATTCAACAATGAGGGACCATGATACAGTCAATTGCTTGAAGTATTTTCCAACTATAGGAATAAGCAGGTCAATAAGTCCTCGGAGCGGTGAAACATCCGAAAGGCCAAGAGAATTTAAAATGTTATCCACAATGTCCCTAAAATTAATCTTACCTCGCTTGGACGGGATATTTTTTTTTTTTGAATTGCGAGAAGACGTTGTACTTGTTTTTGGCAACCTCTTACGGTTACTGTTATTAGGTAGCGGCGGGGTGGTTTAACTACAACCAGGAACGGATGCATCAGCTATTACCGGTTTATTCGGGTTTTTAGATTGACCACCGCTACCTCCAATTTTTTGCTAGCTTTTGAGAGTAGGTTTTATTTGTTTCCGGCGCACACCCGGTGAAATAGTGGGCTTTCTTTTACCGGGGGCGTGTACCTCCGGAAATCCACTCTCATCGGCTACGTCAGAGTCCAGATCACCGGAAGACCAAATCAAGAAAGGATTTTCATTTTGAGCGGCTGATACAGACGATGCAGACACTCCGTTTTGCGACTTCAACATTTCTGCATACGTCTGCTTCGAGCGTTCTTGTATGGAACGTCTCACGTTACCAGTGCGCTTCTTGTACACGGGGCAGTTCTGCAAATCTTGGAGAGGCTCTTTGCCACAGTAAGCACACTTTGTTGCTTCCTGTTCGCAAGCATCCTCTAGATGCCTTTGGTCGCATTTGCCACAACGGGGCTTGTTGTCGCAAAAAGTTGCCGTATGACCCAACTGTTTTCACTTGGTACAATTAAATACCTTTGGTATAAACAGGCGCACTGAAAAAAAAACCTTATCAATTTCAACAAATTTTGGGAGAATTGATCGGGCGAAGGTCACTTGTAGTGAGTCCGACAGTGAATACGTCTTTTTTCCATCTACCATTGATCCTGCATGCAATTCTAGGGTTTTTTTTTAATTAGGGCGAATCTACAATTGAGAGATTCTCTCCGGGCTCGCTCTCTTTCATTCATTACAGCGCCATTATAAAACTTTCGAGGGATTCTTTAGTACAGATCGAAACACAACAGTGCTGGCTAGCGTACTCTACAAATAGTAGAATGAAAAACGTAAAGTTGATTGGTTTATGAATGAAAAAGAGCGAGCCCGAAGAGAATCTCTCAATTGTAGATTCGCCCTAATGAAAAAAACCCCTAGAATTGTTTGCATTCCAGAATTTCAATGGTAGACGAAGCAGAATCTGGAAGTCGCCCCTTACCTTCCATAACGTCTTCACACGTCAGGCTCGCTGCAGAAACCACTCCATCTATCTCCATGGGATGTAGACGAAATACTCGACATTATAACCTTCGTCACTAGCAATTTCATTTGCAATTTTATACGGTGGTGCAGTGACAAGCAGTTTGTTTCGGTTGACCTGATGAAATTCGGTCCCCGGATAACGACGCGTAAAATTTCTTTTTATGCCCAAAAAATCTAGGGCTTTCACTTTCTGTCGAAATTAGACAACCCAAGGAGAGGCAGAAGACGGCTGATAACAGCGCGCCCTAAAACATCTTTGAGAAGGACGCCCCCCGTAGAATCATCCATGAAAAAACAAATTCAGGGACAAAGAAAAAATTAAATAAAACAAAATAAAAATCAGATGATTTTTTTTGACCCACCCTATGCAGAACGATATTATTTTGAACCACCACTATGCAGAACGATTTACTATATGGGAGGGACAAATAACACAAATAACACTAACAGATGAGGGAAAAATAACAAAACTGAGCTACTTGCCCTTACACTGCTGTTGTGTTTGCTTTGCCTTTGCCGGTGTGGCTCGTCTGCTGTTGTTTGTAACAAAGCGCCGTTTGCTGACCGGCTATGGATGGGGCGATGACCGTCACTGCTACGAGGATGCTGATGGAATAACCCCTTTTTTTATCGGGAGTTTGGTGATGATATCGGCTGGTCGTCGGACTCAGCAGGGAATGTCTGCTTCCCTTAACGAACGCTCGGCTGGGTATCGGCGGTTGAAGACAATCCACTATTTTTTCAACTGCAATCAATTACCGCGTGGTTTATAGTGGTTTGAAACAAAAAAACTTAGTGCGGAGTGCAAAAAAAAACTCGACCGAAGAACTTCAGCGTTCGATGCAGAATGATCGCTGAAATCTGCTATTTAACCTTTGCAGCTGCTTGACCAATATCGAGTACCGAAATGTCCACCTTCTTCCTGTGCGTCTTAATGCGTTGACTCAACCGCTCAGCAAGGTTGCGGATTATCGCAGACATTCTTCATTCACCACGTTTGCTCTTCGCCACATAGTCGAAGCAGCAGTAAACATTCATTCAAACCATCGAGCCCGATCGGTCATACGCGGCCAACAATAAGTATTAAACAAAACTGAACTTTTTGTACCACCCTAACATGCACAAAGACATGGCAAAAAATACGTGTCTACATCTCCTACACCCCAGAGATTGCCATTGTGGCTAATGGTTCTCTTTCATGCCAACCAAAAATCTATCCAGAAGAAATAATGAAAAAGCCATCGCACGACCCTATTGCTAAAATTCTTATTATTAAACCAAATTGACTTAAAGTTGATAAATCAATAATTATCTTTAAATCAAATTCAAAATTTGCCCCTAATCGCAGATTTTTGACAATTGGCAGTCGAATAGCAACCCTCTATCACGCCGCGATAGTTGCTAAATTTGAGCGCCTGATGCTTTCCGATAGTCGCGCCACAATTTTGCTAGCGCTTTTAGTTGCGCCAAATACGGTTTGAAGTGATGGTGAGGGCGATCGAATACAGTTTAGCCGCGTACCGGTACGGGTGCTCTTAAAAAGCTAAATTTTATTAACAGCTAAATTATTTAATGAGAAACAATGAAATACGTTTTTCATCGCTACATATTACCACGAAACATGCACAGATAAAAAGAAACATTGAATTTTCTGCGTTATCTAATGCACATAAAGGGAATGCTAGATTTGGCAGAAAATAATGGGATATTTCATGTAAATTTAAGCCAGATAACGCCTGAATCTAGCCTTTTGTATGAAAGATTGCAAACAATTTCGTTGTTTACGCATCCTTTGGCTTGGAATTAAACGAGGGAAAGTTTTACACGCTTGTTAAAATTAATTATTTTTTTCTGTGTGGGACTTAAACATTAAATGAGGAATGTTCGAGGCATCAACGTGAAGTTTACAATGTTCTTTGCACGTAATATTACTTTCGCATCCTGAAGATGAATTCAAGGAGATCTGATATGTTATCGACAAAGACTGTTTCGAAGGTTTTTAAGGAGATTCATAAGTATGGGGCACGTTTTACTCTACTAAAACCCATAATGCGGCAGCACAAATTACATGGAAATTCAAAAAGAAGTGCAATGGTGATAAGATCAAGAGTCCACTACCACATTCATATTCCAGACACCCCTGGGGAAGTGTAAGAAGGGTTAGCTCTTGCCTTAGGTGGAGAAATTTAGGTTGTTCTTTTTATTTAGTGACTGTTAGAGTAGATTTTAATTTTTCTGCAGTATTTATCTGTAGTATGTCAAGCCTGGGGCTTCCAGTTAACAAATCTTATTTCAGTTCAGTCTCAATTCAAAATCAATAAGAGAAGAACAAGAGAGACATAAAACGATATAACGATAAAAAAAAATCTTCAAAACCAAGCAGACTTAATTTAACACTGCATCCAATACATCAACCACCTTCGACAAAAGGGATTCATTTGCTTTTAGCAACATAAGAGCCTTATTGCTACTACTTGGCTGTCCATTCCCACTATCACTACGAAAACTACGGATATCTTTTCCCAAACCCAACCGCCGAGCCACATCGGGATATAACGCAATGAAATGCATTTTAAAATTGGCGGCCACAAACGTATTCGGCTCATAATCACATCCTCTATTATTTTTTTTTTCTGCCAGGCAGCGGTATTTAATCGCACCACTAGCTTCCTTCACTTCCTAAATCACACCACGGAGCTGCTGTTTCAAACTTTGCCGTTTTTCGTTGTGACGAACTACTTTCCTGGTTCGCGTCGAAGAATAAACGCGTTGCATCTTCATTCTTCATTCTTCATGAAGATCAACGCATGTGAAGAAGAGCGACAAGACCGAAGAACACTAGGTCAATCACACCACTCTGCTAGTCACGATGTGAACGAGTCAGAGCCGAAGAGCACAAAGAATGAATATTCACGTTTTGCTTTGCCACTCATATTCTTCTCAGCCGGGCTACTTACCGCAGTTTGCTTTTACGTTGGTATGCTCTTCATTAGAGAGGATTGGTTGTATATCGATGCTTCGAAGATCTTCGCACACGATGAGTGAATAAGGAGAAAATGATGCGAATATCAGCAAGCCTGCCGCTCAGCGATAACATTGCACTCGGAACCGGAGTTCAAAAGAGCACGAGCCGGGAACTGATTACCCTCATCATCTTTTACGATAACGACTGCTGTAGCCAGTAAACGAGACTGCAGTAGCCAGTGGACGAGAACTGTTGAGTGGATCCAGAGACTATTGTTTTGGTGGCTGCCATATTGTGAAGGAGAATTGTTGTTTCCAGCCATAGCTGCGATCTTCGCCGATCCTTACTTCTTTTGTTTAAAGCACACCATAATACGATGCCGACCCTTGCAACTACGACAGAAGTATTTCGAGGGACATTCGCTTGCTAAATGCCCAGATCTGAAGCAGGTCCTGCATAGATAGTTTGACTTTAAAACCGCATCTCTTTCACACACCGACAACCGTTGAAAAGAAGAACACTGGTAAAGTGGATGGTTCTTCTCACACATTGCACATCGTCCTCCTGACGATTGCACAGAACCGTAGCTGGCCTTCACAGCTGACGATTTCTGCCTCGTCAGTTGTTGAAATTGATGAGAAGTCTTATTCTCTGAAGCTCTTATTGGTAGTGACTCCAGAACCCACACCACACGGCGCAAGAAATCCGAAAGATCTGCTAGCGTGTCTTGGTCCTTGGTCAAAGCATGCTCCTCCCAACCTCGGCGCGTTATCGGATCCAATCGGGTTGTGATCAAGTTGACGAGCAATAAATCCGTATAATCCTTGAGCTTGATCACCTGGTCCAAGTTCTGCACAACTCTCTCAAATCCATCGGTCAGAATATGCAGATCCACTACTGATTCCTTGGACATAGTTGGTAAATTCAACAAAGCTTGTATCTGTCGTTTTCTCAATTGCTTGCTGTTATCGTACCGATTTAACAGCATGCCCCACGCTATCTGGTAGCTAGTCATCGTGATCTTCAACGAATCGATCAGGCTCTTTGGCTCTCCCTCTAAACATCCTTTAAGATAGTGGAACTTTTCCACTTCCGGCAAATTAGTCTTCCGATGGATGAGTCAAGTAAACAGATCACGAAAACTGATCCATTCATCGATGTCCCCGTTGAAAACCTGTAGCTTGATTTGGGGTAAACTCACATAATCAAGAGTTCCTTGCCCGCGAATCACCGTTTCATTAGCTCGCATAGAATGTTCAACTTTCTCTGGGTCCTGCAGTTCCTTGGCCCTATCCCTCAAGAACGCCTTACAATTATAATATTTTCCACTCTAAGCTAACCTTATCCATCACCTGATCCTCATCCTCGAAATCGTTGTCAGCCTGAACTTCTACCAAAAACTCCTCAACTCCCACTACTCATCAATCCGTTGCAACCGGACGTTTACCTGACTTGCTGTTGTAGTAGTCGGAAAATCGTCCACGAAATTCCAAATATCGTCCAAAGAGGTTTGGATGTTCTTAAGCTGGACCATCAACAGCTTGAGAGATAGCGGTGTCCCGGGATGGTGCCGTGGTTGGTATCAACGAACCGATAAATACAAGAGTTGAGTGGTGTAGAGATCTGAATGTCCAAGGCTTCGGTGGGCATATGCTGTTGAAGCCTACCTGAGAGAAGAAATGATATACCAAGATCTACTACAATCAGTCAACGAAGTTGGAGAAACGTTGTTGTGGCGCCAAAGAACGTAGCAGCTCTACTTGTTATCATTCGGTTGATGAGTATAGAAGAGGGAAACGTCAACTGTAGTATCCAAAAACATGCTTCGGAGGACATATATCGTTGTAGCTTACATATGAGAACAAACACAGCAGCTTACTCCGTTCCAAACTCGTTTAGATCGATCACCAAGGCCAATATTCAAAATTCAACTAGTCAGCACAGATAAAATTGGGAGCCAAAGAAGAGGGAGGAATGCATGTAGTATCCAAAATACAAACTT
Source organism: Aedes koreicus (assembly GCA_024533555.2). Taxonomy (NCBI): domain Eukaryota; kingdom Metazoa; phylum Arthropoda; class Insecta; order Diptera; family Culicidae; genus Aedes; species Aedes koreicus. The sequence goes on along the minus strand of JAHHFK020003219.1, from coordinate 1,009,889 downwards.
CGGTGGGACATATACTGTTCAACTAGCCCGTGAAACCAGTAGCGGCACCAATCGAAATCCAAAATGACGTCCAGAACGTTCAAAATTTGCAGCAAAATGAGACAATTGTTCGGATAACGAGCAGGTTTTGCTCAGGGTTTGCGTGGTAAATGAGTCGAAGAGGATATCAAATTCATTTAAAATGTGTATTTTTATCAGAAGTCCCGCTTCGGAGACATATACATTCTAAGAACTCACCACAGAGAAATACATCAATGCCGCCTCTTCTTGTCCGTGCCACGTCTCTTTCTTGCAGATGATCACGCTTGAATGGTTGGCTCTGATGCACTGCCACTAACGATGCTAGGATGCTGTTCGTCCTTGTCTTCACAACGTCTTCCGCCTGGAAAAGTTAATCCGATGCTGGATCAGTTGTCCAAGCCTGCAATCGATCTGATGCCTACAAGATGTAGTAAGCCCCAATACGTCGATACGATCCACCGACGTCAAATGCCTTTGTCGTGCAAAATTCAAATGCCAAGCGTCCGACCGAATACCAAAATAAATGTGGCAAAAACGTGTGTTAGGATTTTGTTATTTCCTAGCTTCGAAAGGAAATATAATTTTCTGTTCCAACTCACCTATGGAAACAATCCAGCTGATGGATTCCCAGTCGAAGCTACACAGAGAAAGGATTATTTATCCTTGGATGGCCTTTGTGCCGCAGTGGTGTAATGGCGCGATCCAATTATGCTCCAATGTAATTAGTAGCCGTTGTTCGCAAGGAATATGGCGGTATCCCTTTGAGCGCCGTCTGTGATGGCGCTAAACAAAGCCTGCCTCAGACTGCGCCTTATGTGTCAGAATCAGCCCAACTGATCCTGTTCGTTTGAACTCCAAATCCGATCCAATCCGGTTCGAGGGACCAAAAATGTTGGGGAACAAAATTACCCTTGCCTTCGATGTCGTTGGTGCTCCCCAACACTCGCCGGTGGTTGATGCAAAAAAAAAACACGAAACAAATTCCAAATTCAATTTGCACAGTTCAGGGTTCTGTCTTCCCCTTCCAATTAATACACACGTTATGCACATAAACACGACTAACGATTTATTGCACATTCATTGCCTTATCACTAACAACATTTATTCTTCACTTAAGGACATACAACATTTGTTTGTAACTTCTAACACTTACTGGCTAACACATAATCGAATTAAATGTTTCCACCCGCGCGCAGCCTCCACACACGATCGGTGGTCTGAGTTGAGCCCCCCGGTTTGACATGCAATGACTGAACAAAAACCCTTCAAGCAACACTGCTTAACATCATCAATGTAGAGAAACGTTAATAAAATCATTCTTGTCTATAGCGTACTAGTGTCCACACGAGTATTATGTTCCTCTATCGAGCCCTTCTTTCCCCAGTTCTCTTAACCTCAACAGGTTATATGCTCGGCTTTGGGATCAATAGTTATGAAAGAGTGCGCGACGTGATTCAATTAATAGTATTTTTTTTATTCACTACCGTTCATGGGCCTTCAAGGTGCAGACGCTGATGATGAGAGAGGGCATTTGAAGCTACGTTGATCCGGGTGTCGCGCCAGCACCGGTCACTTTAGCTTGGAGGAAGGCGATTCCATTGCCTTGTTGGTGGAAGATAATCAACATAACCTCATCACGTCAAAGACCACAGCGAAGGCCACATGGGATGCGCTCAAATCTCACCACCAGAAACCAACCCTCACCGGAAAGGTGTCGCTGCTGAAGGAAATATGCAGCATGAACTATCGCGAAGGTGAGAGTGTTGAGAGAAAAATATTTTGCGAGCGGAAAATATAATAACACACCCCCCCCATTTCCACCCCCCCCACACAAAAAAACAGGGCCCCCACCCAGAAACCCCCCCCACCCCACACAAAAAAAAAAAAAAAAAAAAAAACAAAAAGAAAAAGAAAAGAAAGAACGAGCGCGAAACACCCACACGAGAACATACATTATCATTGCGCCCCCACACCACAACTATCCTTTCCCTTTCTTGTTTTCCCCCCCGCGGGCGCCCCCCCCCACTGTAACGCAAAAAGAGCGTCACGTAAATTAACACCGGGCGCGTTTTAGTGTTTTTTTCCCGGAGGGTACCAAAAACCGCGTGAAGGTGTTGGCTATTGCTTAATCAAGTGCGCGGATGACAATGGAGAGACATAGGCGTAGCCAGGGGGGGGGAGGGGGGGCCGTTGCCCCCCCCCCTAAGTTTTGATTTTATTTTTAGAATTTTACTATTTGTTTCAATATATTATTATTTATTTTTTATCTCTAGAAGGTTGCAAGGTAACTTGTTGCAATACAGTTGATTTTACTCTAATACTACTCAATTAAGTCACAATCAAGTCACTGTAACCAAATATGACTATTTTGTGTTGCTTGGGATGTTTGTCAGATTGCTCCTTTGCCTAAATAAAAAAGCAAAATTACGCGAAGTTGCCTCGATTTTGTAACAAGTTGTAGCAAAAACGCGTAAAAATTGACATCCATGAGAAAAAAGTTGTAATTATATAATAGTTTTTAAATAGTAACGAGTAACAATTTTATTACAATATTTTTCATTTAACCTAGAGCCCAACCTATGTAGCCTAAAGTATCTAAAAACCTCAAGCAGCACACAACAGTCAAAACTGGTTTCAGCAGCTCTATTGTGACTTAATTGAGTCACAGAGCAGTCACCTTTACTGGGTTGAAACAAATGTGCTACTAGGGAAATATCTCTTAATCTGTAATGTTCGCTATTAGATAAGCATTGATTGCTTTTTTTCCCCGCTAGCTGAAAGTTGAAGAAGCTATGCTCAATAAAATGTTCAGTTCTTGGTTAATCAAAAAACTGAATATTCAAACCTATGCTATAGCTTTCAGAAGCCAAATAATACTAGATTAAGAAACACAGTTGATAGTTAGAAAAAGTATCAACGAAAAATATTTATTTGAACTATTCATGGCATGGGTCAAACCGCCCCGTTACCCCGCTTTCCCCGTTTTAGGGTACTGTAGTTTCGTATTATTGAGAATATATGTTGATCATATCTTACAGTTTGAGTCAGCGTGTGAGAAGCAGAACAGCAAGCTAGTCAGGGCGAGAAGTTGCAGTTGTCTTATCCTATTCAAATAATTTATCCGTTTTTATGAGCATGAGCAGGATAATGAGCATAATTGACCGCCCGAAGTTGTTATTCCGTTACTGCCAGTTCAGCTGTTATTACTCAGAAGATCAACAGATGATGCAAACATGCTCAATGTGTAAAACTGGTTATCCCAAACTAAGGCAATACCGGCGCTGGCCTCGCCCGAATGCAGGTCAAATAAGGAAAGGGTAGGAATGCGTCAACGTTTATTTGGACGTTTTATTGGAAGCCGAGACCACCGCTGCACTTCCACGAGAAATCACTGGGATTTTGGATGACAAGATTGGGTGGCAGCAGGGTTCGTTTTGGTAAACAATAAGCTGAATTCACGCTTCGTTTAGTAAAATATTTAAATACTAGTACCGATTTCTGATTCGAACCGATTACAACAGTAAGGATGCTATTGGGGCCACACACAAAGTGTAATGGTGTTTTTTCATCGGAAAAACAAGGTGATTTTTTATAATGTTGGAGATCCGATTTGATCTGAGTTAAACCAATAATAAGGATGCTATTGGAGCCACTCACAAAGTGTGATGGTGGTTTTCCGTTAGGAAAACAAGGATAATTTTATGAACGCTTGAGAGACGCTTTGTTGTTCTCTTACTGTGCTCACTCGATCACTCGTTACACCGAATTATAGATAACCGAAACAACACGAAACGCGCCATGCTCGATAGGAAAATAGTGCGTAATAAAGCATCGACACAACCTTTCACAGCCGATGCTCGAACCAAACTCTTTTTTCGTAACTTACAATTTTTACTACTGTATTCTACAATCTATTGCACTGCTGTAACTAATAACTGTATCAATCAAGTTGAAGTGTCTAATGAACAGTCTATGCTAATCCATTAAAAATTGAGGGATTTCGTAAAAATTAGAGTCCGTAGATGCATTTTGTGCCTTCTGGTAACTTTATGTTTCTATTGATATCCATACTCATCGGTTTAATACCAACCGGGAGAGACTTGGCCTTATACAAATGGATTTCATTATCTCCAGTCCGCTCAACCAATCGCAACGTTTTGTGATAGATTGGACGGATTATTATAATTTGAGATAACTCCATGCAGATGTCTTCCAAGTTTTGCAGATCGACAAGCAATCGGTGGAGAGTTTAGAGGAAGACCGGAAGAATAAGCGATGGTTCTGCGCGTGTTTATAAACAGAAGAACCTTCATAACAAAACGAATCATCGGGTAAAATACATACGGTTTTTTTTTTTATTATAAGCAGTCTAAAGCAGTTATTTGATTCATTTTATCCAGAAGTACCATAAATGGACATTCGAAAGTTTTTCAAAAGTAAGTATAATATTTTCCAGCATGTAATTAAAAAAAACAAGCAAACAAAACAAAACGAATGTTTTTTCATGCAGCTGAAATAACCACGAATAGAAAAATATGCAAAATGGTTGTATTTCTCGAATTTGAACAACAATTTTAATGTAATTCAATGATACACCGTTTTGGTTTCATACTACTCAGATACACATGATTGCTACATATACCGTGTTTCGACAGAACGTGATTCAGTTGGATCATATCAGATAAATCGGTTCAAATTTCAAAACGCAGATGCAGATGTGTATATAAATTATTTTTAAAATATTGAGGAATAGCTGTTGGAACGTATATGAATTTCTTTTCGTCATTCATGAATAAAATTTCTTAAATTATTTACTAACTACTCGTGTGTTGATAATGCAAGTAGCAACAATCAGCACAAAAAACACAGCTTGCTTACATTTGTTACTTACGTCGTTTTAAAAGGTTATGTTTGATGTTCCTGTTTAGAAAATATCAGATAAAATAATTATACTAAAGGTGAGCAAAGGGGACACAAACCATAAGCTATAAACCATCAAAACTCAAAATTTATGTTTGTTAAAAGCTAATCACTTATTATTTGAACAACCATTAAAAAAATTTAATCTATTGAAACGGTGTGAGCATGGTGAGTAAAAAACGGTGTTTCTTCTGTGTTGCTTTGGGTGAGAGGGTCGCGGATGAAAAGTACATTTTCAGTACAAACAGCAAACAAATTCAGTGGTTATTCTATACAAAAATCCAACATGACCCGTTAAATGTTTGGCATTCAATGTGGTTTGATTTAAAAACATGGGAAAAATCGAAAGTTTTTAAAATCGTTTTTTTTTTTTCATTCCAGAACAAGCCTAGAATTGTTTAATCTTGTTGCAAGAAACGGACGGGTATTGTCAAATACTTTGGGTGAGAGTAGAGAAGATAATCCACCCGCATTCACCCGTAATGTCACATAAATGGGGCTCCATTCCCGCTCCATCTGTCGGAACATGAAAATGACCCTACTCTACTGGTCCACCGGGCGTTGTATTGTCCGTTAAGTGTCCGTTAATGTTAATTGTTCAGTATGTGCAACCACTGGTTGGAGACGATGTAATTCTCTCTCTCTCTCTCTCTCTCTCTCTCTCTCTCTCTCTCTCTCTCTAAAAAAAACTCGCCCCCCCCCCCCCCCCCTATTTGAAATCCTGGCTACGCCTATGTGGAGAGACAACCGAACTTACACTGCGAGGTGTACTGTATGTGCCCACCCTAGAATGAAATATGATTTCGATTGGAAGGCTCGCATCGAAAGGTGTCCGTGCGGTTTTTGATGAAATCGGTTGCAAACTCGTGTATTAGAGTATGACGGTCGCAATCGCGGATAAAGTGAGTGACATGTATTGGCTGCGAATAGCGGAAGACCGAGTACTGAAAGCCGAGACACGACAGCATACGAAACACTACCAATATACCTGGTACCGTCATCTTGGCCACCGGGATCCAGACGTTCTTGGTGAAATAAGAAGAAACGATTTGGCGACTGGTCTGAACGTTGTGGATTGCGGCATCCGCTCTACCTGTGAATGCTGTATCGAATGTAAAAGGGCTCGGCCATCGTTCCCGAACGCTGCTAAGACATCGACCAAAGTGCTGGATATAATCCACAGCGATGTGTGTGGGCCAATGGAGGAAACTTCTCCAGGAGCATGCCGCTCATAGTCGTTACACTCACGTCTATTTCGTGAAGAATAAATTGGAAATCGAAGATCGAGTTTGCGAGTTCGTGAGATTGGTAAACGCAAACCGAAAATCATCCGTTCCAATCAGGGCGGAGAGTATTCCAGCAAGGCGTAGCAGTTCTACGCTGACGAAGGGATAAGGGCGGAATATACCGCGGCATACTCGCTCCAGCAGAACGGGGTTTCGGAGCGGAAGAACCGGTCGTTAAGCGAGATGAGCCGGTGTATGCTTCTGGATGCAGGTATGCACAAACGATATTGGGCGAAAGCAACAAACACCGCCTGCTACATGCAGAACCGTTTGCCATCCGGTGCTGTTGGTCGTACCCCGTGCGAAATTTGGTTTGGCAGGAAACTGAATTTTAATTACCTGCGATTGTGCGGATGCGTTGGATATGTGCTGATTCCATCGGTGAAGCGAAAGAAACTGGACGTCAAGGCTATGAAAATGACTTTCGTAGGCTACTCGGCTGAGCATAAAGCGTATAGGATGCTGAATACACGGGAGATATTCAAATCAGTCGAGATGTTCGTTTTCTGGAGCTTGGTGAGGGATCCAAAAATCAACTTCTCGGTTATCAAAAGCTGGAGGAAAATTCGAATGGCAGCGATGAAATCGAGTGGTGGCTCTCGATGAAGCGGTGAAGCTAGACGAACCTCATGACGTGGATGACACAAACTCGGACGGTGATTTCTTTGGCTGGGACGACGAAGATGACGGCTGGCCAAGAGGTTTTTGGAGCGACAACGACAACGACTGGCTTCGCGGATTGGGGAACGATGATGACGTAGGTGATCCTGTGCCTGCAAACGTGGGGCCAGTAGTACCTCCACTCACTCGTCGTTCACAGAGGTTAACATCAGGCGTTCCACCGGTGTGACGTGTGCATCTCACATGTCAACAAATCCCAGGTAGTAATCAACTCAAATAAATCATACCAATAGCACCACATCGCCTCATATTATTCCCAAGCCATCGAACTACTCCTTATCATATTGCGCTTATGCAATTGCACATCCGTTGTCAGGCGTTCGTTCATTGCAAAGGAACATCTGTCGCGTTGTCGTCAGGTGCATAAGTCGTTACTCGCCTTCTCCATATTCTCTCACTCTCTTATCATGCTCTCTCCTACCAATAACGATCACGATTGGTGATCGTTTACATAATGACTATGTATGACTCCAAGTACCTCCAGTATGAAAAACTGTAGAATTCTTATTGATAAATAAATCTAAGCAGAATCGTTTTAACCTTCAAGCAGTGATAGTCTCCAATTGATTTACGAGATATCACAGTACCTGAAATATGTCACCGGCAAGGTATATCGAAGGTGTAAATTCGGCGAAGCAAAGTTATATTGAACCAAGATCGTACAAAGAAGCTGTTTCAGGTCCGCAGTGCACCGAGTGGAACTCGGCGATGGATGACGAAATGCAGTCTCATCGTGAAAACGGAACGTGGGAGCTTGCGGAATTTCCTCCAGGACGGAAAGCCATCGGATCAAAATGGATATACAAGTGCAAGGCTGATGAGGAAGACAACCTCGTACGGATAAGCAGTCCAGGGTTTAAAGCAAAACTTCACGATCAGCGTCATGGGTAGCCTGCGATTTTTTTTCTCGGAATACGTGTTTGGATGGCATATTTGAAACGAGTTCTGGTGCGATTCGGGATGCAGGACGCAAAGCCGTCCAAATACCCGATGTATCCTGGCTTTCTAAAACAAAAAGAGGAGAGTAGTAGAAGATTGGATTCACCGGAAGCTTATCAAAGTCTAGTTGGGGCTTTGTTATACGTCACCGTTACCACCAGACCTGATATTTCAATTGCTACGTCGATTCTGGGGAGAAGAGGAAAGGAATCAGATGGGCTTGCCACAAGCAGAGGTGCGTGACCTTATCTAGCACCGAGGCTGAATACGTGGCCCTTGCGGAGTGCCTGCAAGACGTAAAGTGAATCCAGAAATTGATGTTTGACGTGGGTCAGCACCTGGTTTTCCCGATCTTGGTTAATGAGGACAACCAGACCTGCATAGCGTTGACCAAAGGAGACCAATCCGAACGCAAGGCGAAGCATATCGATACAAAATACAACTTCGTGAAGGATATGGTCCGAGGCGGCATCATACAGCTGCAGTATTGCCCGACCGAGAACGTGGAAGCTGATTTGCTAACGAAGCCGTTACAAGCTGTGAGACTACGACGACTACCGGAGGCGGTCGGTATCATGCCATTTAGCGTTGAGAAGTAGTGTTGAACCCCCTGTTTGGCATGCAACGACTGAACAAAAGCCCTTCCGGCAACACTGCTTAACACATCAATGTAAAGAAACGTTAATAACATCATTCTGGTCTATAGCGTACGAGCGTCCACACGAGTATTATTTTCCTCTATCGGACCCTTCTTTCCACAGTTCTCTTAACCTCAACAGTCTGTTGTTATCTGCCCCTTTACACAAAGCCCACTGGTCATCAGCAGACTGCTGTCGCCCGTGCGATGTTTCCGATCGGGTCCATGAGTGACCACTCATGGTCACCCCTGTTCTCACTCTCGCTCTGGATATCGGCAGCCTCTTCGATGACGATAGACACAAACAGCCACACACGCTCCAATCGCTCTCTATCGGCTTGATCGGTGACCCATATTCTGCTCGGTTTGGTGTTTCTGCAAAGTAGGTCATAATTGTGCATCGCAAGTACGGAGATGTTGTTAGGCGGGGCTATATTTAAACAAAAGATATGACAATGTTTTCTGATGTTATTTGGTAACACTGTGCTGCTTTGAATGCGAATTGGCAATTTTAAAAGTTAACCTTGATTGTTGTGGCGCAACCATGAATGACAATATCGTCTTTGGCATTGTATTAACCATCTTGAATGTTGCCCGCACTAGATACGTTTGCGTTCCGTTGACGTAAATTTGACAGAAAAATCTATTTGAAAACTGTCAAATTCACGCAAACGCATCGTATCAATTGTGGGCCAGCCTTAACTATTTCATTTTGTTGGGCCAAAAACCACGAGTTTTCAAATGCAGCACTATTACTTGCCCATTCTTACCATGTTTAGATACAGATGGTATTACATTCGTGGTTTCAATTTCGATTATTTTGGCTTTGGTTTTGCTTCTGATAGCCTGTGAGCTACTTGCTCCAAACAGTTGACTATAATTTCAACTCTTGAAAACAGGTCAATACTTTTCACCGGCACCAAGAATGAACAACTCATAATTTAAGGGTCCCCACATTTTAAGGGCTTCCACAAAATGAGTTTAACTTATTCTCTCATACGGCATGGCCATAGTTGTACTCAGGACCAAACATTTACCCACAATTTGATGGCTCCCGGGCCCCCACAGCTGTAAAATTGGCCCATGTTTTCATGTTCAGTAAATCAATTTCTACCCCATTTAAAGGATAAATCCCATGTGGAACACCAGTAGAGAGCTAATGCCTAACACTGAAATCAATTCGGCTCGTCTAGCGTGCTATATACTAGCGTTGAAAACCATAGTCCAGAAAGATGAGGATCACGCGAAAGCAGTATGTAGCAAAATTCAAAAGGGTTAGACCTCAGTTATAAAATCAGGCATCAAAGCAAAAGAATATCGCAGCTGAGGGGAGTGGCTATTGAATGAAACTTAATGAACTTAATTAAACATTGGATGAAACTTTCCATCCGGATCTATGATTGCTGTGGGGAGACATTCCAAGTGAACCTTGATTTTTTCAACTAAATGTAACATTTCAACCTCATCAAAATTAATACAGTTTGCGTGTTTTGATGTTGAAACATGGTAGTTAACGATGAAGCGTTTGTATGCTGCTTTGAAGTGGATAGCCGTTGGCTGTTGTTCTCTTCTCTGGATCGAATTGCCTAGAAAAAAGTCACCAGGTGATCTTGACTAAACCAGTAACAGAAAGTTGCTGGCATTTCATCGTGCTGTACCACGTGGCGTTCGTACATTCAGAAAAGCTGTTGATTGCTACCCGAAATCCAACAAATCCTGTTCTGTTGATAGTGAATCATATTTTCCATACGATTTTACCTTGGCTCTTCTGTTTTATTTGAAGCTCCTTAATGTATTGCTGCACTTTGTCAAAAAGGTATCGGTAACATTAGATGCTTTTTGTTCAATGGCCGTTTAGAATCCTGATCATATAAATGTTTGCAATTAAATGCATCAAACAAGTTACTAAGCAATGTAGCGAATTCAACAGTTTCATCGCAATTTTTGAACTCATTTCTTTTAACAGGTACGCGCATCTTTAAACAGTGAATTAAAAAATTTGCTGCATCTCAGATAAATTCACACCCTTCACCACTGGTAGTTCGGGAATGTGGTAACTGCAGACCTAACGAATGTCTGACAAATTGGTAGGGTCATGGAGAAAAATAATTTAGAGTGACTGCAAAACACTTCAATGCATCTCTGTGTGACTTTTTTCTTTATTGTTACCTTTTTTGGATGCCAGCTCTTGCAACAAGGAATTGTTACCACAATAAATCTTTAATATTGATATTATATGTTAGCTATCAACCGTCCTAATGGAAAGCAGAAAAAGAACTGGAGCTTCGATCGTTAATACCAGAAAGTTATTGCCATAGCATTTAATTAACGTTCAATCAAAAAAATTTCTTCGAGAAAATTGTCGAAGGAAAAAATCCTTGTAAGCACAGATAGCAATCATTCCGAACATACCCATATGCCATTACACCAATGAGCTCCGAGGATGAGAACAAAAAGTTTGGTTTTCTCATAGGAATTCCAATAGATAATTCAACGGCAAGTGCATCTCGAGTTCGCAACCAATAGAGATCAAATTTTGGGAGATGTTTCAGGACCTGATTTGGAACCATTTAGGACTGGAGCTGGAACGATTCTTTGAACCACCCTAATGTACACGGATACAAATGTTGTCCATTTAAATTAAATATATCGATGTTCAACTTGAAACATAAGAATTGTTTAAAGTAAATAGAAAGCCTGTTTCGAAGAAAAATAACAGTTTTTGAATCAAATTCAAGGCATTGTTATTTCAACAATCATGGATACAAATGTTGTCCATTTAAATTAAAAATATAGATGTTCAACTTGAAACATAAGAATTGTTTAAAGTTAATAGAAAGCCTGTTTCGAAGGAAAATAACAATTTTTGAATCAAATTCAAGGCATTGTTATTTCAACAATACATTCATCGGGTAGGTGAATTTGAGCCAGGGATGCCATATTTACAGACATGTCTGTAAATTCGCAGACTTTTCATTTTTGTTGCAGACTTTTTAAGCGATACAGACATTTAGCAGACATTTTATTTATGTTACAGACTTTTACAGACATTTGGAATATATTTTTAAATTTCATATAAAGGTATTTTGATGCAGTGAAACTGTTTTCAAATGACACTATAGGTTGTTGCACCTGACAACTAAGAAGCAATCAAGTCTATCCATCAACTAAACCATAAATACAAGCTTTAAAAAATATATACCACCGTATCAGAATACGAAAAAACTCACTAATATGGTACAGTTAGATAAGTCCATGGTGGGTGGGTTTAAAAACAAATCTTACTTCTTATACTAGATTGAAATGCTGCTTAAAATACACAAGACGCAAAATAACACTCAATACTCCATTAGCGCAAGTTGACAGCCCCTCGACTTTAACAAAAAAAAATTTGAGGTGGGTTATATCAGGAATATAACCGCAAGGCTCACGTAAAACCGCGTTATACTTATGACCAGTCTTCACGAACACACGAGCGGCGCTGAGCTTGAGCTTGGCTCTCACCAGTGCGCGTTCATCCAATACACGCTCTCCTTCTCGTGTTTATGTTTATCGAGCACATCAACATGAGAGCAACGGATGAACGCGACGTTTCTGCACTCAGATTCGAGCTCAAATGCAAAACTCGAGTTTGAACATCAGGCGTAAACCTCGAGTTTGACCGTAATTGTTGGTGCCTCTGCTCGATCACCGACGGGTGGAGGCAAAGGCTGATTGTGTTTTTCTTCGACGGCTACATCTGCAAGCAGTCAAAACAAGTATCCTGTTGCATTGATGAGACCTTGAGAATCACACTATATATGAAAACAAAACTTTATTTTGACAACGCAACGTAGTTCGCCGGTTATCGCATATGGATTAAGCTTTAGATGCATTATTTCATGTACCGTTTTCTCGATTTTTTTACAGGTTAGTCTTCATGAACTATTCCAATATAACAATTAAATAATAGATTTTCCAAAGAACTATCCTCAAAAAAATACAGTTTTATTACATGTTGGAACCTTTTAATGTCTTTTGAATCTTAAAACGATTAGTTAGGCTACGAGGGTTGTAGTAAAACATGTTTTCATTTTGGAATATTTGTATACGCTTAGATACTACTTCATATTCCAAAAACTATGGCAAATTTGAATTTCAAAGCAAATATTTAAACAATGTGGCTCCATACTTTCTGTTGCTAGAAAAATATCATTTGGTGAAAGTAAGAACACTACGAATTTGTAGTTCCAAAAAAGGACACTGGCAAGCTGCGAGGAATGATTAGCTTTAATTCAGTAATATTAAAATACAGTTATTTCAAAAAGGGTGCCGTTATGTCAACAGTTTACAACACAAGGTAACGGTCAAAGAACCAGCCTGCTCAACGATCTAAACGATAACCATGTGCGAACATATGGCCGATACAAGTGAAAACGAAAACAATAAGTACTGTTGAAAAAGTAAGACACTATTGAAAAAAATAGTCAATTAAAAAGTTGTTAAACTATTGAAAACAAGTAAATTACCATTAAAAATCGTTTCTCCCAACACCTCTGAATTTTCGACTAAACAAATTATTTTTATCGACCTTACAAAGCGCCAAAATTGTTCTTTTTAGACCTCTTACTCTTTCGGAATTCTTATTGTACGTTGTAATCGATTTTTTTCATATTTGATTGACAGGACTGTGAATAACATCGATTACAGTGGTTTAATTGGAAAACATGATTATTGGAATACCTGTAAAGCCAGATAAATAAGAGATTAAATACCTATTAATTTCACAAATTTTGCGAATTATTTGACATCCAGGCGATTCAAGTACTAGACACTGAAATACACGTATCTGTCAAAGGATTAATAAAATTAGAGGAATTGAAAGCTATCTGATCTCTTACTTATCCGTCTTTATCGATCCGAAGAAAGTATCAAATTACGTATTATGAATTTTGAACACGTTATTTTACTAACAGAATACTTGAAAACAATATAAATTCCATTTAAGCTGTATTACTGTATACAGTTGATTTTGTTTGGAGGAAATGTGATAAACTGAAAAAACGACAAGCTTATGAATTTGAAGCAAATCTTTTAAAATATATTAAACAGATGTTAAAAATATGATAATGGGTTTCGAATCGGGTTAATAATTCTTATTTATAGTTCGATACAACTTTTCCATAGCAACTGGAATTAGATCTTTGTTGAAACGTAGAATCATTAGGTTATCAAGCGTCTCAGATAGCATGCACAAACGATGCTGCTCCAATAACAGCTTAGTTCCTGAAAAACAGCGCTCCACTGATACCTGCGCCGGTGATGGTAATAATGCGATCTTCGCAAGTTCGTACAGCTCTACCGAGCTTTAATATATCGGTGTTTGCTGGAAGCCGCTGTTTGGTGTTCGCCAACTCCAAAAGTTTCACCTTAAGGTCCACCTGTGAAGGGCAAAGTTTTGAAGAAGAAGCTTCCCGAAAAAAAAAATCTCATAGATTTACAATTAAACGTATTGCAACCTTACAATAGAATCAATAGTGTGTACAATTAATATTATTGTTCATGACAATAAGATGACAATAGGAGATATTGTTTCCACAATAGAGTTTAATGTTAATTGAGACATCGACAATAGAATAAGGGGGTTGTTATGTATCTTAACTATAGAAAAAATCACTTTTTCCCGAAAAAATCTGAGTCAATTACTATTGATTGTATTGTTTCACAATTGTTGAAAATTCTAGCTTGTAGGACGAATAGTAGATCTATTGTAATGACAATATGCATTTTTCATTTATCCAATACGTCAACAATAAGATTCATGTTCGGCAATAGATTTTAATGTTATTTTATATTATTGTATTGTCATTGTATGGTTATTTTTATCCGGGTTGCTGGCACTCTTTTTCCAGTAAGGCTTCCAAATCATCGTTGACTGGATCGGCTGGCTTTGAGTCAGCTGATTCCGGATGTTGATCACCAGTCTGACAGGGTTTGACCGTTTTCAAAATGTTGCCAATCTTAAGCACGTGTTCCTATGTCAGTTAAAAGCAGAACAATATGAGTGGTTACTCCTTATAATTACTTGAGCTTATGCTTTTTTTTCGTTTAACTGTTTTTTTATTATCGTACAAAATGAGCCAAAGTATTTCGGATTTTTCACGACAATAACATCGAGGGGTTAAGAAACCAGTCTGTATTATTTAATTACAACTTACGATAGCAGCCAATTTGTCATCCGTTGACAAGTATGGTGAATTCATAAAGCAACAACGTTGATCGAACAACATAGCTGCTCGGAATGCATCGTTATCCATCATTTGCTTGGATCTTTTATCGAGATGTGTCTGAACTGCTTCGGAAAATCTATTCCCAGGAGGAATTTTCTGTATTTGCATTTGACAGATTTTCAGGAATTTGAAAACGTCGCCCAAAACAAGTCCATCAGCTTGAACGCTCTTTGTGAAGGCGTACAACGGCCCAAATGCATCTACATATTCCTTGACATATGCCCAGTCTTCCTCCGACAGATGTAGCTCAGCAAACTTCATTCCCAGATCCTTGAAAAACGATTCATTTTTGTGCAGGCTGTTCATCATATCGTACAGCGAACCCCAGCGTGTATCGACATCGATTTTTGGAAGCGGTACCTTAGCAAACTCGAAGAAGGGGCCGTATTCCGTTTTACGGCATGCTTTTACAATTTTTCGGATCTTGTTCAAAATTTCGTCGTCGCCTTTCACTGCATCCTTAGCTACTAAGTTCGCAGTATGGCCCGTGCATTTCATGCAACATATGCAAGGCTCATCACCTTCAAGCAGGATGTTCTCCACGGCTTCAAGGAATTCGCCAACCTCAACGTCCAATTTGGCCAGATTTTTTTTGTCAACATCGTCCGACGCGTTTTCCGGTGTAGCGAACGTTATAGCCTTCGAAACCGTGTTAGTCGTTGAGCCCGTCAGAGTCGTTGGGGTTTCCGGACTCGTTGGAGTCGTCAGAATCGTTGATGTCATCGGAGTCGTTGGGGTGATCGGGGTCATATGCGTTGTCGAGGTTGATGAACAACCATCTTCGGATGTGATGCAGATTTCTTGGAGGGTCGAGTACTGTAATTTGTTCAGCTCAGAAACGCATTTGAGCATGTTCTTTCCATTGTTTGTGGTACATGCATATACATGTGTTACGTTAGTGCGGTACATCGTCAAAATCTCTGCAATTCGGGTTTTTAAGTTTTCCCCTGTCTGTCGCGTTTTTATTTCCATCATAGAGAGCGTTCTTGTCTTCAGTTTCCCATCGACCAAGACTCTCGCATTGACGCCAAAAAATTTTCGGTTATGACGTTGAGCTCCGTCAAATTTTAGGCAGAAAAATGTTTTGCAATTCTTCGGCGATAATGCTGCGTATGATGGTGGCAATCTTAGCAATATCCACTGTGATCGCTTCTCCGTATAAAAGAATTTTAAGCGCCTTTGCCACAAGTCCAATGGTCGTTTGGCATAGCTTCGAATTAAAAAAGTTGAATGGAATTGATTTAATCGAAGGCATCTCCACGAGAGAGCTATGGAACTCGATAGGGTCGACGTAGATAGTCACGGCCTTTAATCGTTTTGCTGGGGAGCTGTGCACCGCTTCAACTGACTGGTCTGATTTACGTTTATAAGCAGTTATGCCAATTTGAGCTGCAACGTTTGGATGGAGTTGGGCAATGTGCCGCTTCAAACTACTTGTACCGTCTTTTAAT
Source organism: Aedes koreicus (assembly GCA_024533555.2). NCBI lineage: Eukaryota > Metazoa > Arthropoda > Insecta > Diptera > Culicidae > Aedes > Aedes koreicus. Next base: position 993,685 of record JAHHFK020003219.1, on the reverse strand, counting down.
TTTCCAGGGCATCCCTCAACCTTACATTTGAACACTTTTTCATGTTCATCAAACGTAAAAAAAACGTTCCTTCCCAAGTAACACCACTTGTCACATTCATGTTAATAATACACGTTTTAGACCAAGCTCATGTTTTTTTTTAACGTCAATAACTTAATTTCATACACGCATATAACCGAAAAAGCGCAATAAATGTGGCATTATTGAACATCTTTTAGGTCATACCAGATGTTTTGTAGAACATCCATAAGACAAATATTATGTTCTATGGATGCTTCCAACAGCATGCTTAGAACATAATGATATGTTTTGTCAAAGCCAGCACGGTATGAACAAAGTTAAAAAAAATATATAAACAAGATTTTTTAATGGCGAAACGATATCGTAGCTAATGGTATTTTACGCGTTAAAGATGATTGTTTATTACTTTTTCAAATGAGAAACAAAAACTGTTTTGCGCATGGAAGTTGTATCACAATTGTAAATGCGGCTCAAGGTTAGCAGAGCAACTTTCCATTTTACCTTCCCTAATTTCATGCGCCATCGATTGGATTAAAAAACGTAGAAGGTACCCCGAATAAATTATTGAATTTTAGTGAGATTTCTCTGTTAAATTCACAAAAACCAACATGGCGATTTTCCAAGTCTACAGTACAAGCTTACAGTATGGGTAAAAACATTAGCAACACATTTGATTTTCAAACGTTCTTTTTTTCTTTTCTGCGTTTTTTGCGGTGAAATTGAACCGAGTAATATCAGAATGAATGAACATACAAATACAATTTTTCTATTATGTTGTGCGTAGCTACATCTCAAAAGACTCTCCAACAAATTAAGCGTAACAATTTATAAAAAAATACTAAACAATCTCCCAAACTGTTGCTATATGCTACATTTGAATAAACCCTTTCGCCCAATTTGGCTTCTATTTGAATCTTACATTTAGAAAGTGTTTTTTTATTCCAGTATTTCAGATAAACATATTTTCAGCCGTCACTGTATTGGATTCACAATCTATTCTGAATAATTTCACTATTGCATGAGGATGTTAAAAACATGTTTATAATTCATCTTGAATGCAACCTATTAACATATTTACAAACATCTAGCAAACACGCTAATTCCAAACAATCCAAAATGAAGAACGTTTGACTCAAATCAGTCGAAAGTATAGATACTCAAATGTGAGTAAAAATAGTTCCTAGTGAAAAGATGACAAACAGTCACCGATGTTTTCAAGAAGTAAAATTTAAGTTGATCGAACAAAAATAGATCAAAAATTAGTTCGCTGTTCTGGTACCACGTTTGAACCGAATATGTGTGGAAAAACATCTTCAAAACCTTTTCAAGACCAGACATGTTTGGTATTTCATCCTCACGACTTTTTTACAACAAACTTCTTATATGTTTGTCAAAGAAGATGTTTCTGGTGTTACTTGGGAGTGTTCACCTGTCTCTGACAATACGATGTCATCCGCAAAGTCAACGATCACTACGCCTTTGGGTAGCTTCAGCTTCAGCACTGCGTTGTACATTCCTTTTCAAAGTGTTGGGCCAAGGATGGAACCTAGTGGAACTCCCACCGTGATGTTCACCGATTTCTGCCCCATGGAGGTCTCGTAGATCAGCGCTCGGTTCTGAAAGTAACTCTTCAGAATTCTGCACAGGTAATGAGGGATCCTCATTCTGTGCAGCGACTCGGCAACAGCCTCCCAGCTAACGATATATAAGACGTTTTTAAGGGGATCCTTACAACAGCGCAATATCGATCGCCACTCCGCTTCTTTTTGGACGCCTTTACGGCTGTCTCTTCCACTGTCCGAATGGCATCCACCGTAGACTTCCCTTTACGGAAACTGAATTGCATCTTCGATAGCCCGTGCTCGCTCTCGGTAAATGTCATCAGCCTGTTGAGGATGATCTTCTCAGGCATATTGGCCTATACGATGCTGGATCCCCCGGAGGCTTTCCTGGCTTCAGCAGTAACACTAGTTTTTGTAGCTTTCACCTGTCCGGAAAATGGTCTTCCTCTAGACATTTCTGCAGCACATCTCTGAACATGTCTGGAAATTCCCGAATCGCCTCTTTCAGATGCACGTTATTGATCCCGTCTGGTCCGGGTGCCTTCTTCACCTTAAGCCCTTACGCCAGTGCCACGAGCTCCTCGTTCGAGACTTACGTGCCCTTATTGTTACCTCGGTCTTCCTCGCTGTACGGTGTACGTGGTCACGTCGTTGGATCGTGCGTCCTCATACCTTCAGTTTTGCTGTACATAGCTCTGAAGCCGTTGTTGGGCCTTTGATCTTCTTCAGTGGCTCGGCACAGCTCCTTGTAGCAGTTTACCTTGCTCACTCTTATCTCTCGTTTTAATTCGGCCCTGGCCACCCTATGCACCGCTCTGTCTACTGTGGTTTTAGCTCTTTGGATATGTCTTCTGGCTCTGAGACAACTAGCGCGAAGGATGCTGAGTTGCTCATTCCAGCAGTAAGCTGGGCCCGGCTTGTTCTTCGGATCCAGTTTCCTCGGCATGGTTGCGTCGGATGCCCTTACTAACGTATTCGTCAGCTCTTCCACGTTTAGGTTTGAGAGTACGTTGTCGAACCGAACTGCCTCAACAAAGAGTTCCTTGTCGAATACCTAAGTCTTCAGCTTCCGCTCGCAACTATTTGTCTTTCGTATTGTGACAGGATCTCGCTGGCCGATGCTATGGATTGCCAGATGATCACTATGGGTATATTCCCCACACACTCTTCAGTTCATATTTGTCATCTACGATGGAGTACAGAAGGTAACAATAATGACGGATTCACGACCGTCCTTGCGAAAAGTGCTGGCGGAACCTACGTTCGATAATGTAACTCTGCTGTTGCCTTTTTATATACTGGGCATCTGAAGCCCCCCATCATGGGGTAGATTCCGTCTTCCTTTTTGCAAAGCATGCATCTCGGTTGCTTTGTGCATTTTTTTTACAAAGTGACCCCTCTCCCCGCATTTCCAGCACAGATCAGATCAATCACGACCTTTGCAGTTCCTCGCCTGGTGGACAAAGCTCATGAACCTAAAGCTTCATTCCATAGCATTTCGAGGGACGACTCTCAGTGTACTAACCGAGCATTTCTAAGACATTTGGCATCAACAAAAAATTCGATTTCGGAAATTTGCACCCGTTGGGAGATTTTTTATGGGTCAAAAAAGTCAAACTTTGACCGCTCTGGGGGTCCACTTAACGAAGTACGATTGAGCTCAAACTTTGAATGGGGGCTTTTTATTGGAGACCAAACTTTTGAGCACTACCCTTTTTTTTTTTTTAAATTCGATGGTCAATTTTTTTCCATGCACTGGATTGGCATCCTAATATGCATCTTCAACCAAAAAAAAACCGCAGCTTTCGAAATTTTGGGTGGTAATTATAATCATATTTTCAACCGACACTGTAATTTAGTCCCTTCCCAAGTAACCACAAGCATTATATCATAACATTAATTTGACCGACTATCAGCAACAGTAATGCCATATCATATTTTATCAACAACTCCCATGCTATGTTGCATTACCTTTACATTAACAATGTAATGATGCATTACTATATTTCTACAAACAACTTAACGTTAAATACGCATTAAATGATGCATTATTGCATTATCTCAATAAATGCTTCATTGCTAGCTAAAAAGTAGCATTGGTGCAGTATCATCTGGATGACATTTTCCATTTTGACTTTAGAAATGAGAAACATATGATCGAGCTGGGCTGCCTCTCAGATCCAGAATCGTCATCTTCGTTCTCCTTAACCTTGGACAGCAGAATGTTTGGTTTCTAAAATTTTAGCAAAAAATATGGCTGCATAATGGGGAGCCGCATGTTTTTATATATATATATATATATATATATATATATATATATATATATATATATATATATATATATATATATATATATATATATATATATATATATATATATATATATATATATATATATATATATATATATATATATATATATATATATATATATATATATATATATATATATATATATATATATATATATATATATATAATATATATATATGTATATATATATTTTTATATGTGATATCGTATTCTTTTATGATCCAGTTTCAACCTGCACCGGGTATCAAAATTGTCTCGGCTTCCCAAGTAACACCATTTGTCATATTCATGTTAATAATACACGTTTTAGACCATGCTAATGTTTTTTTTTCTAATGTCAATAACTTAATTTTATACACGCATCTAACCGAAAAAGCGCAATAAATGTGGCATTTTTGAACATCTTTTAGGTCATACCAGATGTTTTGTAGAACATCCATAAGACAAATATTATCTTCTATGGATGCTTCCAACAGCATGCTTTTAACATAATGATAGGTTTTGTCAAAACAAGCACGGTATGAACAAAGAAAAAAAAATCTAAACAAGATGTTTTAATGGAGAACGATATCGTAGCTAATGGTATTTTACGAGTTAAAGATGATTGTTTATAACTTTGTCAAATAGGAAATTAAAAGTGCTCTACGCATGGAAGTTATATCAAAATTGTATATACGGCTCAAGGTTAGCAGTGCAACTTTCCGTTTTACCTCCCCTAATTTCATGCGCCATCGATTGGATTAAAAAACGTAAAAGGTACCCCGAATAAATTATTGAATTTTAGTGAGATTTCCTTATGGTATTCACAAAAACCAACATGGCGATTTTCCAAGTCTACAGTCCTACAGTACAAGTTTACAGTACGGGTAAAAACCTTAGTAACACATTTGGTTTTAAAATGTTCGTTTTTTTTTTTTTTTGCGTTTTTTGTTGTGAAATTGAACCGAGTAATGTCAGTATGAATGAACATACAAATACAATTTTTCTGTTATGTTGTGCGTAGCTACATCTCAAAAGACTCCCCCACTAATTAAGCGTAACAATTAAAAAAAAATACTAAACAATCTCCCAAACTGTTGCTTTATGTTACATTTGAATAAACCCCTATGCACAATTTGGCTTCTATTTGAATCAGTGTGTGGCATCACAATCTTACATTTAGGTAGTGTTTTTTTTTATTCCAGTATTTCAAATAAACATATTTTCAACTGTCACTGTATTGGATTCACAGTCTATTCTGAATAATTTCACTATTGCATGAGGATGTTAAAAACATGTTTAAAATTCATCTTGAATGCAACCTATCAACATATTTACAATAGCATACACGATATTTCCAAACAATCCAAAATGAAGTACGTTTGACTCAAGGCAGTCAAAAGTATGGATTTTCAAAAGTGAAAAAAGATAGTTCGTAGTGGTAAGATGACAATCAGTCACCGATGTTTTCAAGAAGTCAAATTTAAGTTGATCGAACAAAAATAGAACAAAAATGTGTTTGCTGTTCTGGTACCACGTTTGTACCGAATATGTGTGGAAAAACATCCTCAAAACTTTTTCAAGACCAGATATGTTTGATATTTCATCCTCATGACTTTTTTACAACAAACTTCTTATATTCTTGTCAAAGAAGATGTTTCTGGTGTTACTTGGGTTGATGTCTGCCATCCCTAGTAGATAAAATGACAATCCAAGACAACTAAGCTCAAGTAATAATATATAGTTATAATCACAATACAACACACAATGTTATGAAATTGAATTATTGGACGAATTGGTGTAAAATATTTGATTACACCGGTTAACAAGTTTTTTTTAAACATCGGCAAGTGAAAGCATTTCTATGCGTACTGTTTTGAGTACAGTGAAAATTCGAAAATCCAAAAAAAAATCATCAGGTCATATTTTCCAGTTATTTTAATTTTTTTTTTTTAAACAAGTGCACAGCACCATACAAATGAAGCTATAACTTAAGTTGTGGTCATCAGTTTTACATCCTTTGCTACCTAAATGAAATCTCTTTGTCTAAATGGCAAATGAAAATTATTTACATTATCTTTCCAAAGGTATTTTAATTATCAAAATCAATTGAAAATATCAAGTTTTGGATAAATGAATCTTACACTTTATTCGAAATATTGTCGATAAGTAGATATTACCATGTTTGTATATCATACGTAATAGAATTTATTTTTTATCATTTGGCAAGTAAAAGAATACAATGTGAATGACTTTTCGTTCCGTGTTTAAATTTTAAATCGGTTAAAAATTTGAAAAGTTGTTGGCAGTGATCTGTTTCTCTCAATTTTACCAATTTAATGAATAGCATTTATGAAGTTGAAAGAAATCATTAACTTGTTTTTTGAAAAACTTTTGATTGTTTTACACGATATATTTTTTTTAACACGAAACAAGAGATCTTACTTGTGCGACGAATAAAAGCGTATTTTTATCACAGAAAGTAAGCAGTCTTGTACCTTTTTTATATCTTTCCTCAAAACTACGCATCTATTTCAAGGATCAATCTTGAAAATTTGTCAAGTGGGTCAAGAGTTATAAATTTTCAAAATAAATAACATTTAAAGAAATCGTGATTTTCTGGACCACTCCATTGCGGAATGGTCACCCTACTGACGAAATAAAAATATATAGGTCTTATTATTTTCTATAAGAAATAAACCTACCAAATATTTCCGAGTTCTGAGCGATTATTATCTAGTTTTCATTGAACTGTGAATGGTGTAAACCAGAGGAAATATAGGATATATCAAGAACTGATTTTCACCCAAGACTCAAAAGTACTTTATCTTCATTGATTACTTACCGTTTGGATCGGTTTTCTGAAAGAAGAAAAAAAAAGGATCTAATATACGCGAACAAACCACTTTTGCACAAATCTATCTTCCCTTTATAGGATGACTGAAAACCGAAGCGAAAACTTATTCTTATGAAATCTCTGTCCGACCGAAAACAGTTAAAGTGTACTGAACGCCGCAAAGAGCAAAACAGAATAAAAACGATCATCTGGATATGAAGTGCAAACATAGATGTTTTGAGCGCGGCTGCGAGCGCCGCTGTGAACGGGGCACAAAACATGAGCACGAAGCTTCATTTTGATGAGTGCATGTGTGCACTTCAAGAGAGTGTTCATTTGAGAGTGTATACTTCATCAAACATCTGCGCTAGGCTGCACCTAGAAGACTGCATGACAGACATACAACGCAGACCGTTGTACGAACTGTCAAATACTTTAATCCAGTACCAAAAAACACGTACTAGACTAAAGGAGTACAACCAACAATCAATATGCAACTAGCGATTTGAAATTGGTTCACTGTTGTAGAACCCCTTGGTCCGAAGTACACCTTGAAGCCAGCACCTAACTATACATATTTGCGCCTTTATTTTGATTTGCTGTGTTATTTTGACAGAATATTTGAGAGTGTGTTAGTGTGAGTTCATTATTAGGGGTGCATTATTAAGCTTGGGACCGAGCCTGGGACCGATGTGCTAGTACTGACTGAGCCAAGAAAAAAATCGTATTTGTTCGGGACCTACTGGTCTTAGAGTTAGTCTATGGTACAACGCTGTACGTTGTATGTCCGTCCCAGGCATTAGTGTGTTAAAATAATAGTATCATCTAATTTATAAATATCGTAACACATACGGTTGGTAAATATTGAAATGTTTTTGCTTTGATCCGTCCCTTCTTATGAATTTTGCTTCATACTGTCCTTTGGTTACTCTTTTTTGTGGGCTATGCTATTCAACGCTAGAATATAGAACGTGAGACGAACCAGTGTTCGACAGCTAATGGTTCACTCGGGACTTAAGCGATAAATGAGGTAGACATTATTTGAATCAACATGATAACATAGGCTGAATTTACAGTTGTTGGGGCTGGGAGGCAATCAAATTGTGGGTTTAAGTTTGGTCCTAAGTCCATGTCCCGCGAAAAAGTAAGTGAAACTTATTTTACGGCAGCCCCTAAAATGTGGAGGCCAGAAGCCGTGACCATACAAAAGAAGACAATTTGAACAATTTTTTACCCGATTCTGAGGACTCGGAAAGGGAAAACTTTATTTTCAACCTGTTCATATGCAGATTTTTATGGGAGCAAAAGTAGATCATTTTGAAGTAAAAAATTGAACGACTGATACTAATAGCACATTATTGAAATTTTGATACCTACCACAAATTTGTAAGTTTTTCTGATCAAATGGTGTATGAATGAAGTCATTCCGTTCAGTCGACATAAAAACCTTTCAGAGCGTTACGCTAAACTCATTTTTCAAAATTTTGAAATGACTCCCGGTATAGAGAAACGAAGTCCAACGTTGAAAATTCCTTTTCACCCAAACATTTTATTTCGTAACAATAAGTATGAAACTGTAGTGTAGTGTTTTTTTTATTAATGAAATACACAGAGAGGAATTTGATGGTCAATTTTACCATTATTGGGGGTTAGGATGACTATTACAGTATAGTGATTTTGAACCGACTATGATCATGGTCAAAACTACCATTAAAAATAGTTGATGCAACATTTTCCATAATGTCGGAATAGTCCTTGTTACCATGATCATAGTAAAAAATGCCATGAACGTGGTGAATTCGACCATTTTCATGGTTATTGAAACCATTATATACGATAGTCATCCTGACCATGATTTAATTGTCGGTACAACGATGAAATTTTTCTCAGAGTATAAATAAAAATTTTGAATACAACTCTTTAATTTATGTAACGGAGAATTTACTCTGTAATTCATTGTAATTCAATTGTTATTTTTGGACAAAGAAAAAACAGTTTGTTGAATTTATCAATTGAAAACTAAATTTTGATTCTAAAATAGAAAACTGGAAAGAAACGTTTTAGGGGGAAAAAAACTATAGCAAATTGTGTCATCTATGCGAATGCTTCAATCTTAAGTGTCACTTCATAAATATGAAACAATATGGTAAGATTGCATACAATCCAAGATATAGATGCAGAAATGTTTACTTAATCACACATATAGCGAAAATGACATAACTCACTCGCTAAGTACGTCTTTTCGTTGAAAGGAGTCTAATTTGGCAAAAAATAAAAATCTACAGACTTTTTTAGACATTCCCAGACATTTCAAATTTTTATCGCAGATATTTGAAAAAAATATCTGGCATCCCTGATTTGAGCGTGTACTCTCCAGAACTTGAGGCTGAGGCAAAGTTTCGACGCTTGCAACATGAGCCAATCGTCACATTTATTGGTAGGTTATTTGTTCGATTCCAGTAGTGGAGAGGAGCAAACTTCTTAAACCTGGAATCTGGTAGCATTCAAGCCAGATCCAGAATTAAGATAACCAAGATTCATAGAATAAATAAAAAAAACTTAGAACGCAACCAGTAATATTCAAAATTTGTACGTTGTTCTAATAATTGATATTTTTAAAATTAACATAACATGATTTTTATTTCAAACAACGATGTCACTTGATTTTAAACATAGAATATGTTTAAACTAAAGCAAGTTTATTTTTGTGGCCAGAATAAACTAAGTTTATGTTTGAGTTTACCTAGAATATGTTTGAAATGACGGTATTATTTTCTGCGTGTAGATATAGTTGAATGTCGGTTCATTTTGACTGTGTGATGATTCAATCACGACATGCATCTTGGTATGTGTCCTTACCTTTTTCCCATCCCTGCACCATATACACGTTGAGTGATGTCGTCATCGTCGTTGGTCGGCGGGTCGGCGGCAATGTAAAAAATGATCTATAAATCAATCATAGTATGTTATGAAAACGACCGTATCCACCAACAACTGCGCTATGGGAGAAAATTTTTCACTACAATTTCAACCACCGCGAGGTCGCTCGGCGGCGGAACTGGCTCAGGTTATATTCGAGTATATTTTAAACATGGTTTGAAATTTTATTTAGAACAAAAATCTCTTTAGGCATGGGTACGCTGCTTATTTTAAAAATTCGTGAAGAATACCCCGACCGTATCATGAACACGTTCTCTGTTTTTCCATCGACCAAAATGTCCGATGCCGTCGTTGAGCCATATAACGCCACACTAAGTGTCCATCAGCTAGTTGAAAACACGGACGAATCTTACTGCATTGACAATGAAGCCCTTTACGATATCTGCTTCCGAACATTGAAGCTAACTACTCCTACATACGGCGATTTGAATCATCTCATTTCAGCAACGATGTCTGGTGTCACTACGTGTTTGCGCTTTCCTGGTCAGTTAAATGCAGATCTCCGCAAATTGGCAGTCAATATGATTCCGTTGCCACGCCTGCACTTCTTCATGACCGGAATTGCTCCGTTGACTTCTCGGGGATCGCAACAGTATCGAGCGCTTACTGTCCCGGAACTTACACAACAGATGTTTGATGCTAAGAATATGATGACTGCCTGTGATCCTCGCCATGGTCGATATCTAACACTAGCGGCCATCTTCCGAGGTCGCATGTCTATGAAGGAGGTCAACGAACAGATGAACGTGCAGAACAAAAATAGCAGCTACTTTGTTGAATGGATTCCCAATAACGTTAAAACGGCGGTTTGCGACATACCGCCACGTGGCTTGAAGATGTCGTCAACTTTCATCGGAAATTCGACCGCTATTCAGGAAATTTTTAAACGTATTGCCGAACAATTCACGGTCATGTTTCGGAGCAAGGCTTTCTTACACTGGTATACCGGCGAGGGCATGGATGAGATGGAGTTTACCGACGCCGAGCGTAACATGAACGACCTTGTCTCGGAGTATCAGCAGTACCAAGAGGCCACAGCTGACGAGGAGGGAGAGTTCGACGAAGAATATGAAGGTACCGATGAATAATAACATACTGAAATGATTAAATTGAGTTATTCTGTGAGTTAACTGAACATCCTATTGTAATAAACATTGATTATTAAAATAAAAATAGTACATACATGAAAATTTACAAGCATAATTTTCCGAGATGGTCGGAAATACAAAAAAAAAACATTTACTTCAGCCTCGAATGACCCATACTTACACGATGCTCGTCTTGGTATATCTTGACGTTAAAGATGGCTGCAATATTACTGCCAATACATGATCTGCGCAAAGACCCGGAGGTTCAAATAAGCCGGAACTTTGGTGTCGGTACGCTGATGGTCTGGAAATCAGTTTCATTTCGGGGAAAGGCGTAGATCTCCAAGTGGATGGTTTCGTAGGATTACATTGAAACGCTAGAGATCAGTTTAATCGAACACGGGAGTCCTTGATGAATCCAGACTTCGGTTTCCAGCAAGATAATG
>JAHHFK020003219.1:945000-977500 GCA_024533555.2 Aedes koreicus | reverse complement strand
CAACAATTTCCGGTGAGATCTATCTGATTATAACTAAATTTGAACGATACTACTAAATACCTGCCATCCTCAAAACAATAAGATTTGATGATGGATGTGTATGCACAGTACCTATATCCATTTGATGTTTGTATTGTGTCTATGCGGGGCTTGTTGTGAGTGAAAATGACCTCGAAATTGACGTGAGTAACCAGGCATTCTGAAATGGGTCACTGGATCCCTACAGAGCTATCACCTTCCAACTCCCGGGCTAAACATGTTTGTCGAGTCGACAACAGTTCGTTTAACTGCAAATATTTTTCTTCCATAAAAACACTGCCAAACGGTGAGCGTTGGATTGCACACACACACACACACACACACACACACACACACACACACACACACACACACACACACACACACACACACACACACACACACACACACACACACACACACACACACACACACACACACACACACACACACACACTAAGTCAGAGTCCTCAAGCAATCATCTCGGTAAAAATCAAATTTGCCGGGGATCTCGGTAATAGAGAAATTCATTGCTGTCATTTTTTGCCGAACATCGCAGTAAAAATAATAAGTGAGTGCTCGGCAAATTAGTCCGTACGGTAAAACTGAACACTGAAATGCAGCAATTTTTAGCCGAATATCTTATTTGAAAAATTAACAGACTGCTCGTCAATTTTGTGCCCACGGTAAAAAAAAATCTGAATTTCGGAAATTTTGGTTTTTTTATTTATTTGGGGAAAACGAAAAAAATGTATTGTGATAAGTAAATAAAGAATTGCTGCGTATATTTATTTGAAACAGTATATTTTTATGGGGCTGCTGCAGTACAATATGCCGCTTCAAGGCCTTGAAGTTACTGTATCGGGATTTGCACGTAGGGAACAAGCAGTCATAAAATATGATGCCTGGATGGAAATGCATGTTCCGGATAGCACGTGTATATGTCGCTGACATCTTCAAAATAACCAAAAAATTGTTGATGGCAAAAAAAAGTGATTGAGGATGAGTTATTCTACAAAATAACATTAATGAAGATTAATAATAATTGTATACTTACGAAAAAGATCGTCAATCTTTACGTCCTACTTTCGCACTTCATCAAGAAATTGATCCAATATTATGTTGATTTCGCGAACGCACAAAACAAACAAGCAGCATATTCTTTTTTCTCACTTCTGAAAATGGACGGTGTGAAAAAGTGACAGCTGTGTTACCGAAATTCGACAAAGGATGAAGTCAATGCCGAGTCTCAGCAAACCCGATTGCTGATTTCGGTATTTTCTCTATTTGCTGATCTCCTCTGTGAATTACTTTGCAAAATTTCGATTAGAAAAATATATTTACTGATATTTCGGCAAATATTTTTGGTAAATCTCTGAAAAATTATGTTGTTAACTGAAACATCAGCCAAATTATGAGTTGCCGTTTCAGATCGGCATTTGTTTATGCCCAGACCGAGAATGTGTTTTAAATGTGTAGATCATGTATAAATTTACTGTTTTAAGGAAAGTTAGTTGTAAAATTATGAGCTATCAGACGCTCGACTCAAAAGTTAAGAATTATCTCACTCCGTGGCGCTAGTGTGCAGGTAAACTTAGTGTATAATCTGGATATCGAGATTATTGAGAGATATTCGAGGGGTAAGAGCTTTTTGAATGGTGTACACATAAGATCAGAATTCGTCCGCTATGTGGCGCTAGTGTTCATGTAAACTTTTTGTAATATCTGTATTTTGATATCTAGATCATGTAAGTGAACTATGTAATAAATGTTAATCGCTAGTGCACATAAGAGACTAATTACTCCAATTTGGGTTATTTTTGGTACGTTCTTCTGACAATTTCAGGTTAGTCCTTCAGAGAAGTTCTTCACAAAACGTCGGGTAAACCCTTCTGAGAACTTAATGGAAGTTCTTCAAAGAACTTCAGGGAAGTTCTTCAGAGAACTTCATGGAAGTTCTTCAGAGAACTTTATGGAAGTTCTTCAGTGAACTTCATGAAAGTTTACCAGAGAAATTCAAGCAAGTTCTTCAGAAAACTTCAAGCAAATTTTTCAGAAAACTTCATGGAAGTTTTTCAGAACAATTCATGAAAGTTCTGCAGAGAATTTCAGGGGAGTTCATCAGAGAACTTCAGGAATGTTCTGCAGATAACTAAAGGGAAGTTCTTCAGAGAACTTCAGGTAAGTTCTTCAGAGAACTTCAGGGAAATTCTTCAGAGAACATAATGGAAATTCTGCAGTGAACTTCAGGGAACTTCGATTAAGTTCTCTGAGGAAATTTCCTGAAGTTCTCTGAAGAACTTCCCTGAAGTTCTCTGCTGAACTTCCCTGAAGTTCTTTGCAGAACTTCCAAGAAGTTCTCTGAGGAACTTCCATGAAGTTCTCTTAAAAACGTCTATGAAGTTCTCTGAAAAACTTCTTTGAAGTTCTCTGAGGAATTTTCGTGAAGTTCTCTGCAGAACTTCCCTGAAATTTTTTGAAAAACTTCCGAGAAGTTCTCTGAAGAACTTCCATGAAGTTCTCTGAAGGACTTACCCGAAGTTTTGTGAAGAACTTCCCTGAATTGCTCTTAAGAACTTCTCTGAAGTTCTCTGAAGAACTTCCCTGATGTTCTCTGAATAACTTCCCTGAAGTTCTCTGCAGAACTTCCCTGGAGTTCTTTGCAGAACTTCAAAGAAGTTCTCTGAAGAACTTCCATTAAGTTCTCTGAAGAACTTTCATGAAGTTCTCTGAAGGACTTACCCGAAGTTTTGTGAAGAACTGAAGGACAAAATTTCCTGAAAACAATGAATTCGTACATGATCTAGATATCAAAATACAGATATTACAAAAAGTTTACATGAACACTAATGCCACATAGCGGACGAATTCTGATCTAATGTGTACACCATTCAAAAAGCTCTGATCCCTCGAATATCCTTTTTGAAGATGCCATTTTGCTTTATGTCAATAATCTCGAGATCTAGATTATACAGTAAGTTCATCTGCACACTAGCGCCACGGAGTCTGGTAGCTCATAATTTTACAACTTACTTTCCAGAAAATAGTAAATTTTCATACGATCTAGATCTCAAAATACAACATACAAAGTTCACATGTACACTAGTGCCACATAGCAGACGAGTTCTGAATTAATGTTAACACCATCCGAAAGGCCTCAATCAACCAAACATCTTTGTCGAAGACGCCAACTTGCTACATGTCAAGGATCTCGAGATTCAGCTTATAAAGTAAGTTTACATGCATACTAGCGCCGCGTATTGAGATAATTCTGAACTTTAAAGTTTACCATCCTGAAGGCCTTGATCTACTGACCAACTTTGCTGAAGGAAGTAACTTCCTATACACGATGGATCACGAGATATTTTCTGATGAAACAACAAAGGTCAATGCCCATACATCATTTGAGACCACCATCCAGGGATTCCGCGAATGTCGGGGGGTTTACTGTACTTTGCTGTTTTCTTGCTAAAATATGCTGCCTTTCAACGGTTATAAATTTTTCTGGTCAAGTCGGATCGACACACTTTCTTCTGCAAAGTTGTTTGTTAAGGAGGAGTTTCATAAAAATGCTTCTTGAGCATTCACATTTAAGCTGAGGCAGTTATTTAGGTGGTTCTCAAAATATATCAAAATATCAATTTTTGATGTCAATTTGTGAAAAAGAAAAAATGCAAATCGCATGAGGTCAAAATACGATATTCGGTGGTTTTGGCACCCAAGTTAACGGAAATTGGCAACGAGCTTTGGGTCTCAAGACTTTTTTCGGATTTTGTCGACCAGTGTCATCCATCTGTCATCCATGTTTTCACCATAGTTTGGAAAAACAAAATTAAAAAAAATCAGGCAGCAAGGCGGCTCGCTCTCGCATACGTAAATGAGAGCAAGTCGCCTCAGCACCCATTTCATGCAGAATAGGCTTTAATAACTTTTTTGACTAGAGAGATCAATAATACGGTTTAGAAGTGGTGAATATCGGCTCCATAAAGTGTTACACACGCCTGAGCCTAACAAATAAACGAACTAATTAAAAAAAAAATAGAAGTGGTGAATGATCACCGCAAAGTGGGGGCAACCCCGGCGTAGTGGTTAACATCCATACCTCTCACGCCAAAGTCATGAGTTAGAAGCTCACCCCCGGACAAGTTCCAAAAATACCCAAAAGGTATTTGAGTGACTACGACGGAAGATGAACCAGCCCAGGGCTGAAAATCTCGATAATCAAGGAACTAAAAAAAACTAAAATCACCGCAAAGTGGTGATAGGGTCTCCCAAAATGAATACATTCAGTTGCAAACCAGTAAAAGTTACTTCAATGTGACTCAATTAGGTCACAATAAAGTTGCTGCAACTAATTAGGATGGTTTGGTGTTGCTTGGGTAACGCAAGTTTGGCCTAACCCTATATGAATACTATCAAATCTTGGCAAACGTATACATTGTACTGCCGTTATAAGCATAACTGTCCCATGTATATAGAGAAACCTATAGAACATGGGACGATTATGCGTAGAACGGCAGTGTATTACCAATAACGACTATATTTTCATGTTATAACGTCAATTTTTAGATCTATTGTGACATATTCTTTTTTGCTTTAGATATTGTCAGCATGACGAATCACTATTGCTAGAAGTGATAGCAAATTTTTGACTTAAGGTATTGTCCCAGGACGGTATAACACACCGAGTAAAGTGCACTACCGTACTCGGGTTTGTTCTCTAAATCTCACAGGGTTTTAGTAGCTCTTTGCTGAAGAACTTAAATCTTTTGTTTGAGATTGCCGGGCAGTGGCATAACAAGTGTTCCATATCACAAAATCGACATAAATCGTCTTGAAGTTTTCCTATCAGCTTCAAGTGATAACGGCTCGGACAGTGGCCAATTTTAAGGCCTGTATATGGTTATATCTTTTTTTTTTTTTTGGTAAGATCAAGTTATTTGTGAATGATTACAATATTTGGAGTAATGAACCGCTTTGATTGCCTAGCTTTGAAAGTGTTGCTCCAGTTTGCCTCCACTTTCAAGCGTTCACAGAGTTCCCAGAGAAGAAGCAGATAAACCACAAAAGGGTTCAGGTCCTATGAACTGATGAGACGATCCGAGTCTTGTTAGTTCATCGGCTCTCTCGTTTTCATCAATTCTACAATGGCCAAGAACCCTGTACAAATTGACTTGATTACTACTAGACAACTTTTGAATTGATTGAACACATTCCCAAAAATGCTTGGAAGTGCTAACTTTAAAGCATTTAGAGCTGCTTGACTGTCCGATATAACGCATATATTTGAATATCTATAGTTTCTGCGTAAGCATAAAACAGAACATTCCAGAATTGCTTGAAATTCAGTTGGCCATTGGACTTGACATGTCATTGGCCAGTTACACCTGCTCCCACTTTATTGTTCATGTTTGAACCGTCTGTATAGAATACAATAGCCTTGACGGAGGTTTACACCACCTTTTTCCCACGACTCACGTCCAGGATCAATATCTTTGTAGGAACAATCAGAGTTGCATTTTTTCTCCATCCAATCTTCGTTGTTCATAACTAAAAAGGATTAAATCCAACAATTTTTAAAATGCTTAAATGTCCTATTAGATCACCTTCAAAAAGGTTTACAAACCTTCTGATCCTTAGAACGCTCCTTTCAGCTGCAAATTGTATGAATTAATGCCATGGTAGCATGAAAAGCAATGTTGGTGAACTTCTCATTGCACCAGTAATTGAACAAGTTGTTAGCCTTTGAAGTTTTTCTAACCTTCTCTGTACAAGAGTGTCTTTAGTTTTTGGCCACCAGACCAATGCAGCATAGGTAATCTTGGATGTCACAATCTTCGAATAAATCCAAAGGATCATTTCTGGCTTTAGTCCCCATTGCTTACCCTAGAGCATTTGTCGCTCTGTTGATTATCTGCTGTAAATGAAAGTTCCAATTTAGTTTACTGCCAAGGAATACTCCAAGGTATTTAGCTGTATTTGAAAGTTCCAAATGTGTACCTTTCAATCTTCAAATCAATATTTTCTCATTCGTGTAAATGGCACAATAGTAGTTTTAGAAAAATTTATATTCAAGCCTTCCCTATCACACCACGATGAGACATAATTTAAAGCACTTTGAATTCTGTTAGCGATGATACTGTCATATTTTCCGCGTACTATTATGACTATATCATCTGCGAAGCCAATTACTTCAAACCCTAGGGTTTTCAGATTTTTGAGGAGATAATCAACTATTAAAGACCACAATAGAGGTGACAATACGTCTCCTTATCACTCTCTCAATGTGTGTGAAGTAGCAGCTGCCGAAGTAGTTCCAGTGAAGCATTTTTTTCCGGTGATGATATTAATCGGCACCGAGCCGCGTAGGGCGGGCAAATTAGTTGGATCAAGCCAAGGCAGATGATTGGCGAACACACTTTCTCTTTACGCTCTCGTTTCTCGCAATGCAGTATAATTGGTACAGACTCCACACAACAGCAACAAACTCTAGAAATAAATGGACTAACAAGGAGCACAAAGCCCGGAGGCATAGCGGATCACGGAAGTCTTCAGAGATTTTGAACATAAATCCTGCCTGTTAGCTTTCGTCAACCTGGCATTGTAGTTTGGACTGATGGTTAATTCACAGTCAAGTGTGACTCCCAAATCTTTTATCTGTTCAACACTATCGAGAACATGTTCGGTTCCCTCCCTCCTTGCACGAGCCTCATGTGTTCTCGCAGTACAGTCCTTTTTAACCCGCACGACCCCCTAACGGTAGTACACAGCCTTCACAATTCCACCATTTGAAGGTGCCTCAAGCCAGACAGGAAAGGCAAAGATCTACCAGGTACTGAACTTACACTGCAACCGAAATAATCATATCGAGGAGCCCTAAAATTTTCGCAACGTTGTTGAGCAGACACTGCGGAAGTCGATCTGCAAAATCATTTCCCGATTCGATAATCATGTACCGGAATATTTCAAGCCTCTCAACTTCTTCGAGCAGTTCGAGTAAGATAAAGACTACCAGTACCTGAACAAACAATAACAAGCAAAACAACAACCTAGTAAATAGCAAGCAAGATATGATGAGGAAGAAAGAGAATAAAAAGGTAGTGAAGGAGGAGGATATTCGTCGTTGCCACAACATCACCAACCTGTGATCACCGAATCAATTACCAAAATCAATAAGGAAAAAGAGTAAATAATAAAACTTACAGAAGAAACAAACAAGAAGTTACTTTAATAATTATATACAGCAACCGTTCGCTAACTGGGCTAAGTGCACAGCCCAGTTAACGGATGCTGCTGACTGGTAACTGGGCTGACATTTCAAATGTAAATAAATTTCGAGGGGGCCTTCCATCATATTTCGTTTGGCATATTTAATTTTGCAATACATAAAATAAATTACGTTATTGCGATGTAACAGAGCGTGCACTTCATTGCGCAAAATATTTGATTAAGTTTGCATGGGATTACGACTCAATTTCGTACAATTGAACAACTATTTCGCGAACCTTATATGCCTTTTACATGCCCCTTGCTAATTTTGTCAACAACACGTCAAATGCTGATATTTGAAGTTTATTTGCTTTTTAATTGGGCTATAGCCCAGTGAGCAAGCGCTCAGTTAAAAAGCAGCAGCGGACAGTTGCTGTATTTAAAAAATTATTGCACAAAATTTATACCTCAACAAATTTGAAACAAAAAGAAAATTAATTTTAGAGAAAACAAAAAGCAACACAAACTAAAAAGTGTGTATTCGATAAAAATGGCATACCGAAATTCTCCTGTAACTTCTGAACCGTATGAGTAAAAAACCTGAAAATCTTATTCATAGTGTATTGTTTACATACTTATTCATACAATAGTTCCAGTTATGTCGCCGAAACAAGAAATTGTCCGTGAACAAATGTTGTGCACTTACATCAAAATCCAGAGGCGATAAAAACACTCTGAGCGTGTCTGAGTGTATATAAAGCTTTACACGAAGTTGCTAAACAAATCGTGTTGCATCTTGATGGATGACGAAACTTACGTCAAGACCGACTTCCGCCAACTTCCTGGGCAAGAATATTTCGTTGCCAAGTCTAAGTTCGATGTTCCGGTGGATTTTCAAATGAAGAAATTATCGAGATTTACAAAGAAGCTTTTGATTTGGCAGGCGATTTGTGAATGTGGTGAAATAAGCTTTCCTTTACGGAAGCATGCCTCTTGCCATTAATAAGGATACACAAAGGATCAACTCAGTTTTGACCTGATCTAGCATCCTGAAACGTGTTGGAGGGGTAGCGAGCCAACGGAGTCAATTTTGTGCCAAAAGATATGAACCCAGCAAATTCACCGAAACTTCGCCCAATTGAAAAAGGCTGAGCAATAGACGGAACTTCGCAAACATTCCAAAACTATTGAAACAGAGCTGGAGTTGAAAAAAATTAGTGTAAAAACAACAAAAAACACTGCGAAAATCGGTTGTACAAAATTTGATGGGTGGCATGAAAAGGAAGGTGCGGGCATTCGGGATGGGAGATGAAATTGAATAAAACAAATTTTGTAAATCATAACTCATTAAGGTCCATTTGTCGTTTTATACAATAAGACAAAAGCCCGTTTTTCATGACATACTAAATATTGAAAGTTGAAGAATAAAGTTAAAGGCATTACCGTTTAATAAAATAATCAGGTGCATTTTTTATTTTGTCCATTTTGAAATACCGCCTAAGCAATAAAGTATTTAATATTGAGCAAGTCATGCACATTACTACATTTTTCATGCTGGTAAAATTTTGTCGTTTTTACTTTCTTTGCCCAGAATAAACTTACCCTCTGTTATTTAAATCAGCTGAGATATCGAAGGAAATAACACAATTTATGTGGTGTATGATTTATATTGTCCAGCACATTATGTTGCCAAATGGCAACACTATGCATTTAAGGGTTAAAAAGTTCGACAAAAAGGAAAAGACTTCTAGATTGAATCGGAATATAGCGAATTAGACATAGTTGATTTTTCCACATCGATTTCTCCTCTTTTTTTTTACATAAATTCACAAAATGTAGGTTTGACTACATTTTTTCACCTCAGGATTTTGAATAGTGATGTTAGCTTTTGCTCCGAACTGAAAAAATACTTCTAAGCTTGCTTTTCGTTACGTTATTTTAATAGCGGGCAGTCGATGGAGAGAAATAAGTTATGTATGATACGCCTCCATTCCGGAACTATATTGTTTTGTGCGAAATATTGAGTGAATTAAATAACCTCACATAAGTCGGTAGTGTTGCAATCATATGTGATAACAAATATGATAATTTCTGGTGGAGTCATCCAAACTATATACTAAAAGGAGGGTCGCCAAGATCAACCAGAAATTAGTGCACTCCGTTTTTCTCAGTATAACCCTTCTGTTACCAACTCTAATTCATATCAAAGTGTGCTATGCGCGATACAATATAATACACATACAAGTTTACTTACCTGTAGGATATATGATGACACAACGGGATAGGAAGTGTGTACAATTGGATGTATAGTGCTAGGGGCATGAGCGACATTCATACCTTGCGCCTTATTGATTTTATATGATTCAAACACATGGTTCAATATAATGCATTTTGTTGATATAATACAACATAAATTATCAGCCGGAAAAAAAGAAAATGAAACAAAATAAAAAATATAATTAAAAATTAAGAAGATACATACTAAAATAAAAAGTACTACTACCCTTTTAAAAATGGAAAGTATTTTATCACTAAACCAACAAACCGAAACGTTGAAAGTTCATTATTTACAAACTTATTATTATACAACTTCAAAAAAGTTATTTATATTTCCGAAATATGTATCTAACGTTCAGAATCCAAATGGGATAACTGTGAGAATATTGATAACTTTTTTCAAACATTATCTACACGTGAACAATTTTCCTAACGCTAGGATATGTAAGCAGGCAAATGCAACATCGAAGGAACGGAAAATGTTAATCAAACCGAGTTATAAGCCAAAGAGAAAATCGATGAAGAACCTATAGTTGTTGTTGGGCTGTCAAGATTCTGAACGTTAGATATATTATGTACAGTAATTGGACGTTTCTATGAACGCAGCAGTCTTTTTTTCTTAAATTTTGAATTGAAAATCTATAATTCTCAAACCTATAAAATTTCACAGCTACCCGAAGAGTTTGTGAAACGTGTTAAATATGACGGTTTCATTATCCTGTACATATTACCATAATGAAAAACATACTGTACCCTAAATTCGTTACAACTTACCATGGGCTTATAACCCGTTTGATTCGTTGCTGGTTGAGGTTGAGGAGACCATCCTGCTAGGCCCGGTTTTGCAGTATTTTTGGGTGAATTCCACTGAACATTTCTAATGCAAGAAAAACGAAGATTGAGGATAAGAAAATGTTACAGAAATGTAGAAAAAAAAATTGCCTTAAAATTAATTTGACCGACTCATTTTCACCACAATATAAGAGAAATGGTATTCTTTTAGGTAGTGGTATTTGAACTTTCAAAGAATCAATATTATTTTTAGTGGATATAAATATTTAAAATTGTAAATGTTGGACTACGAAAAAAAAAATCATATGAAAAAGAATAGAAAGCTTAGTAATCTACGTTTAATCCTGCTACTGTATTGCTTGTTCCTGAAAGATACACGTTATAGTCGTTATATTGATAGTGTTGCGGAAAGAATTCTGGAACCAATTTGAACTGTCAAATATTAATCGAGCAATACTGTTCTTTGCAACGAAAGTCTTGTGTTTCTACTATGCTTTCTTAGTATTATGTCAATTATTTAGAACTATTCTCATAATACTCAATGAACTGATCATGTGAAAAAACTAAAATCATATTGGTTACTATAAAAATAAAATGTTGCGGAAAAAATATGAAAAACAAGAAAATAAAATTATTATTTTTTAACTTTTGCAGCTAAGTTTTTCATCGGCTTTTTTTCCTTTCTTTTTGGTAGACTACGGTGCATTCTAAATGACGGAATTCTCCAGTTCCGAAGAATTCAGCTTTGAAGAATTTAAAAGTATTCTTGAGTATTTTACTGAGAAAGACCTCATTTTTCTCACTTACGAATCCAAAAGTAAACGTCTTGCATTGAAAGGCCTGTCCAGTGGTGAGTCTCTAGAGTAAGCGCCGTTAAAGTCATTAAATTGAAAATAAAATCTCGTGCTGGCGATTCCCGAAACGGCATTTCTAATGATTTTTAATTAGTTCACTTCAAGTCAAGGTCTTAGAAAAAACGAGCCTTTTTCTCCATGTCAAAGAAAGGTGGGAAAACTTCAAGAAGACTATGGAAAATTTCCACAACCTCACCTAATGCCATAAGTTCCATGAAATCAAAAATTGTCATATGATTGCTAAGTGCATTCCTCTCACATTGAAGAAAAACATGCATTCATAAGTCAGGCTCATAATTCCAAAGCATCGTTCATAAGTTGAACCTTATGAAATTCTTAAGTTTATTTGCCTGAGTGCAGTAGTCTTGAAACCAATTAATAGTCATATTGACACTATGAACGGAGTTCCCGTTTAATGGTCAAAATCGTGATATATCGTGGACTGCTATCAGATTAAAAAATAACATTAAAGGATCGTATTGAGAGCATTCATGTCGTTATAAGAAATATATAAAGTGATTATATCCTCCTATAAACAGGAAATTTACCAAACTTTATCTCAAGCACAATCTTCTAATATTGCAGCAAATTTTTGGAGTTTTAATTTTTTTTTAAATAATCAGTTCAACTCACACACATGTATATTGGCCTGGGACAAAATTTAAATTCCAGTTCCCCTTCAATTTTTGGGAACCTTTGGGGTCCTCTAAAAACTATGCAAAATTGCAGCTCGATCGGTGAAACTATATTTTAGCGCTCGCGGTTTTAATTTTCCATAGGATTTTCTATAGGGAAACTTACTTTTTCAAAGAAAAATCTGGTGAGGTAACCCGTTGTCCTCTAAAAATAATTCAACTCACTCAATCACTGGGAAATCTTCCAAGGAAACTTTTCTTTAAAGACCGCAAAGCGATTTGGTGCTTGTGGAAAAAGTTATTTAGCTAATACTGATTACTATCCAAACGAACGGCTCATTGGACTGTTTTTTCTAACAACACTGCCGAATGCAGCATGCTGCTGTTTGCGCAAAGCAACCACGTGGTGTGGGGCGTTAACTCAGCATGGAGGAAAGCCGATATCATGAGCATAGAAAAGTTTGCCGGTTGACACCGTTTGAACAAAATTACACAAAGCTTCCGTTCGAATTATAAACTGTTGTTTGAAGGATATGGAAGAGTTAACAGTAAAACAATGTTTGCGACCAAAAGCGTCGATTTTTTTGGTTGGCCCAGTTTTGACCGCGTTCAGAGCAAATAGAATTCCAACAAAGAGAGAAGTGCTTCAAGTGATTTTTTATTATATTTAATTGAAGCATTATGCCATCTCAAAGAAGTGGGTAAAATGATTATAAAGTTAAAAATTATAGGTTACATTACTAAACGCGTCTATAAAGTCCAAATGATTCTGTAGAAGTTGTACGAAAAATTACGGTGCAAACTTTTTGAAAACAGTCCGCTCCGCTAACTTGTGCTGTGCCATGCGGGGAAAGTGGGAATCAAAATGGAATGTGGCCCTTGCTTTTTTCGAAATTGAAATCGACAAAAAAATAAAGATAGTTGGCGCTTTGAATAAGCGATGATCAACGATGATTAAGTTCCCGCCAGAGCTAGTAAGATCAGCGACGACCATTCGACCCTCTCGGACTTTGTTACTGTGGCTTCAAAAGAGTTTTTTGTGATGAACATCTCCACCGATTTTATCGGCGAAACCCCAGAAAATTGGAAATTTAATAAAGAATATTTAAGAGGCAAGCAAGTTATGGTGTACCACCGAACAAGCAAGCCGATATAGTATTGGATTCTGAGTAGCGGCACATTGATTGACATACGATTTTTTTCTAACTCAGATTTGTATTACCAACCAATATTTTGCATTATAATGTTTAGAGTAAATTGTCCGAAAAAGAGATTTCTTCGTTATTTTTCGAGCATATCTCATTTTGCAGAGCTTCAGGTCAAGCCTACATTTCTTTTTTAGGCGGCCTTACTCTACTCTCGGTGTTTTCCGTTGAAATGTTTCAATGTTTAATTGCTTAGATGAATTTTGTACAAAAACATATCCATTTAGAAAAATTACGCTTGCGTATAAATGACCCATGCGACCGTTAAAAATGTTTCGTTCACTTTACCGGAAACGTGTGGAAAGTATCATCCAAATCGAAGACTCTATGCGCAAGATATCGGCTTTCCTCCATGCTGAGTGAACACCCCACACCACGTGGTTGCTTTGCGCAAACAGCAGCATGCTGCATTCGGCAGTGTTGTTAGAAAAAACAGTCCAATGAGCCGTTCGTTTGGATAGTAATCAGTATTAGCTAAATAACTTTTTCCGCAAGCGTCAAATCGCTTTGCAGTCTCCAAAGAAAAGTTTCCTTGGAAGATTTCCCAGAGATTGAGTGAATTGAATTATTTTTAGAGGGCAACGGGTCACCTCACCAGATTTTTCTTTGAAAAAGTAAGTTTCCCTATAGAAAATCCTATGGAAAATTAAAACCGCGAGCGCTAAAATATAGTTTCACCGATCGAGCTGAAATTTTGCACAGTTATTATAGGACCCCAAAGGCTCCAAAAAATCAAAAGGGAGCGGAATTTTTTTTCCTTCATATATTCGTGTCCCAGGCTAATGTATATATACAACCTGTTTAACACACTGAACTGCTTAGGCAAAAACGATGTAAACATATTTTGATATATATCATAACACATAAGGTTTTGGAAACCTACTGAAGCAGCTTGAGCACCTTAGATAATTCTGAATGCATGTTGATTTAATTTTGAAATAAATAAAGTGTTATAAAAACAAGCGCTTCAAATTCAGCATACATTATTTTTCTATATTAAGCTTGTGAAATGAATTACTGGCAAACGATTCATACGCATACTAAATGACCCCGGAACTGCAACGAAAGGCCGACATATGAAAAATTAGTAGTCATAATAATTGAAATTATGTGGAAAAGGTATAAGAAATGATCTTGAAAAGTGATCATACAGTACTCGACAAAATAAATCATACTTTTGGCCTGATAACGCATTCTAAGCTATATTACTCTCATTTTGGCAGATAAAACTGTGGCATATTTGGGAAAGTTTAACAATTTAGTGTGATAAAAACAGAGGCCAAGACGTAAATCATTAAAAGTTATTTTTTTTGCCAGATAAATTTTTATCTAAAAATCGACGCTTCAAAATTTGTGGCAAAAACGGGACTCGAGAGCTTAGAGAGCTTCTGAAGCAGAACACAAAGTTCGATACACCCAGAAGACAATGAAGCATGGAGGTGGGAATATCATGGTCTGGGTTGCGTTCGCAACCTCATGACTGCGGATATATACAACGACTTGCGCTGCAAAATATTGAAGGTGTCTCTTTTGAAAACTGGCCTGGAAACGAACTAAATCTTTCAACAGGATGACGATACAAAGCCCATCGCGAAGAAAACTACTGCAATGTTCAAGTCAAACCGAATCAAAATGCTCGAAAGGCCTCCGCAATCCCCTAATTTGAACCCGATTGAAAATCTGTGGGGTAAATGGACGATAAAGTGGACAAGATATCGATAACCAACAAAAATAACTATTTTGAAGCTCTCGATACAACCTGGGAACATATTGATCCAGAATACCTCAAAAAAGCTGGTTGAAAGTATGCCGCGTCGACTGGAAGCAGTGTTGAAGGCTAAGGGGGACCACAGTAAGTATTCTAAGCTGAAGAATAAAGTCAATGGCATAACAGTTACTTGAAAAAAAATCTGGGGTATGATTTACTTTGTCCATCTCAACCGCCGGTATTTCAACCGTCTCAGAAATTATTTAATATTTAGCAAGTCAGTACATTCCTACCTTTTTCACACCGGCACAATTTTGTCGTATAAAATTACTTCCTATATTCAGAAGAAACTTGCCCTATAGAATTTAAATCAGTTAAGATGTCGAAAGAAATTTAAAAAAATATGTGGTGTATGATTTATTTTGTCCAGCATTGTATCCTCAACATTAATTTTGGACAGTCCACCACCAATAGTTGTACCAATAGAAACAATAGAAACAAACACTTCAAAATCCAGCATATGGGCACATTTCGTATTTCTTCAAAGAACTTTATAATTTTTCAAAGAAACATTTTATTTTTAGACACTTTCCCGTCGCTCCGCTCGGCTGAAACCCAGTATCGACGTAAAAAGTAGAGAGGTTACGGAATTTTGTTCAATATTAACAAGCGGAATTTTGACAATTGATCTGCATGGAACGAATTGTCACCTTCACTTACGGAATAATCGAGCGGAATATTTTTCCGAGAGTAAAAGTGACATCTCCCATTAGTTTGCGTGGAAACCTTACAAATACCAATTTTATTTTTCGTTCTTTTCAGGTGGTTACTGCTGCAGAAATTTCTTTTCAATTCTTTACTTTTCCATTTCAGTAAACGGAATTTAACATGAGATTGAGATAGAAAAAGAAATTTCTTTCGAACTCGATACCAACCTTAACTTAAAAAACACCTGCCTAGTAAATTTTTGTCACAGAAAAAAGATAAAATGTTATTTTTAAAGGGGTTGTAGCTCACTCCAAACTAAACAAGAAACATAAAAAAAAATTAAATTAATGTTGAAGTTACAATGTACTACTGAAACCATTGAAGTCAATGAGACATTTAGTATTTTTAATTAGTACTTTTAATATTTTTCATTTTTACATAACATTTTATGTTCTTGTTGGCCATACGTGTGGATAATTATACGCAGCGTTTTAATTCATCATTAACTGATGGATTGAAATTTAACATTCAATGTAAAACATTAACTCTCATTTGGCCTTTTGTGATTCGGTCTTCATACATTCGGCCTTTCGTATTAAAAACACTGTTGTGCTTAGGCCTTCTGTATTGGCCCGTATACATATTGCACAACAATTTAATATTTTTTCATTGCCATTCTAATCGTATAGTATGTGGCAAGTGCAATGAAACTCTTATGCTGATAGAACGTATTTTTTTTTTCTTTATTCGGCAGTTTTTCCTACCGTTGATAAGAAAATTATTTCTGCAAAATTGTGGAATGGTTGTCTAGTGTAAAGACCACATTGGGTATATTCGGACACGTTCTGGTACCCCAGCGGACGTGGCCAGTTTCAAATTTCATCCAAAACACATCCGACACATTAAATCAATTCAGAATTCAACAACAACTTCAATTGTGATAAAATATCCAAAATTAGTCATATGCGGAGTCATAGCTTGACCATTGGCCAGATATCACATAAGATTAGACTAGATCGCCCCAATGGTGTATTATTTAGGTATGTTTTTTTTTATTATTAACTTATCTGCGCAAGTTAAGTTATCGATAACTACCAAAAAGGATGGGTCAATTTGAAAACCGATTACGAGTTACTGTGGCCCTTGTTTTCTAGATTTCTACGAGAATACACAGGATGCAGGATGGATTTGTCCATCGTTAATGACACTTTTGGAAGGCTTCTAAACGCACGTTAAAAAAAACACTTCCCAATACATAAGCATTACTTACTTGATCTGCGGTGCTGATCCCTTGTTTATAGATAAACTTTCTGCTAATGACGCCAATGAACTATCGAGATCTCCTGTGAGTACTTTACCGGGTTGCTGATTTGATGGTAACGGCTGAGCTGTTGACGATTGCACACTGCTACCTGGAATTACGTTTGGTTGTGAAGTAACATTTACAGCTGCTGAAGTTTGAACTTGACCCATATTTCCAGGTGTTAGTACGTCACCCAACGCGTCGAATCCTTCATGGACCCGGTCCATCATTTAGGATTCGCGAGAGTTTGTGTATTCCATAACCGGTTCAAGGTTATTTTTCGATAATGTGCAATTTTGATGCAATATAACATTGCCAATTTTTTTTAGGTACATTTCGTTTGTGTATTGAAGAACGGAACATATAGACAAATTGAAAAAAAAAAAATATCGTTAGGAAGACAATATGAATACATTTGATTTAAATGCATGCTGTGTAAGATTGGAAAAAATACAAGTAAAGCTGTGAAGGGGATGTCATAGTGAATATACATATAAAAATAAATAAATAAATAAATAAATAAAAATTCTAAAACCAATTAGATACCTAAAATTTACCCACAGTGGTTTCAAACTAAACAAAATTTAACTTTTGCACAGTGATTTCAAGCATGGACTTTTTTTTAATTTGAGAGTCAAAACTTGAGCTTTAGTATGGCATGTCTCGTTGGGCTCGTTTAGGTTAGTTCGAGCAAATATTCCATTTTTTAGTAGAATAAAATCTTTATCTTTAGATTTATTACGGTTTTAACAAAAATTACCCTTAATTAATCACCAGCATCTCAAATGACAAAACGTAGCAAATCAAACCAAGTCGACCCAAAACTAGATGAAAAATACTACAAGCTTCCGTAGGTTTCTAGTGAATACAATACTGTTCAAAGGCACGCGACAGAAAGTCATAATGCTCTTTACTTATGTTTCTTTACTGATACAATTGGGTACAATGCCAACTTCGATCGTGTGTAATACCTATGCTTGTCATGGTTTCCCAGATTGTTAACATTGGTGATCAAAACCTGAATTTTATATGAACGTTTCAAATGGTGCTATCTGCTTTCATCGATTATCTAGAAAAAGACTGGTGAACCAATACGCGGTTATAGAACTAACTACTAACATTTTGCAAAGCTATTACGAAATCCTTATTCTATATAGCACTTATTCGATTGATGTTGGTAGTTGTTGGCATTATGTTTATCACCTATTGAACAAGGAACATGTCAAGCACTAGTCGAGGATAATACCCAGATACAACCCAGACGTTCATCCGATAAAGAAACACAGAATGTATTCCATATGGTCCAGCAGATTTCGAGCCTTTTAGTGTGGCTGCGGCCGCAATTATATCTGCTTCATCTATCAGGGCTCGTAGCAGTTATCTGATGTAATAATAGTGACTTTAGTGACCAACATGTCGAAAATAGTGACCAAATAGTGACTTAGAGGCAATAAAAAAGTGAACACATAATAACTTTGAGATAGTAAACAAAAAAAAAAACTTAGAAGTGACTTTATTGAGCGTTTGCTATTTGTTTGGTTTCGTAGCAATGCAACCAGTGCTTTTTATTTCACTACAGCTCGTGCTGCTTCTTGCGAAGAATCCTCAACTCCTCTTCTTTCTTATTCATTTTCATTTCAGTTATTTATTTGTTGCTTATTTTGCGCTGTTTTGTACTTCCTTGCTCTTCGCTCGACATCAGTATTTCCATGGGATGCCGTCAAAGCTGTCATTACAGCGGCCGATAACAACGGATATTTAGTTTCACCTCTAGTTGTCATCATGCTAAAGAACTGATTTCAATAGTCCTCAATCTTCCCTTTTGCACTGTACTGCATATCTATTTCATTTGATTTGAGCAGATTCCACTCATCCATTATCAAATCCGTTTTGATTTCTAAAGAAAGTGATTTCACGATCAGTAGAACATCGTTTGAACTACGACTAGATTTCGATTTGATGGACATCGATTTTCGATTCGATGGACATCGACTATGCTTAACGAAGGCGTTTCAAGTTCCTAATTCATTCAATATATGCTTACAAGAAGCGATATAATGCTTTTTCTTTATGCAAGAAGCTGAGCTTGTCCTTCAATTTAGTCAACTCAACCGTTATTTCATAACCAATAATTAAATATTTGGGAGGTAATAAGTACTGCATCAGCAGGCCACACTTCCGCTTTGAATAGTCAGGTCACGATAGTACGTTGATAGTACGAACTAACCTTTCGAGTTCTAAATGCATCAAATGTATAATTTAAAAAAGCAGGTACCGTAACTCAGTCCGTAAGTCCGCTATATTTTGCGCATTGCCTAATTTTGCGCAGTTTTGTATATTTCGTGCTGTAACTATGATTTGCTGCATTTTTTAGCTTGGCTTTCGACACGAATAGCTTATTAATTGTGTGGCTTTCGATTAATGGGATACATGATGAGAAAAAAATGCTCATACTTAAAACCGCGGTTCGTAAACAGTTGTGCGCACTTCTAAATCATCAAATTTTCCGCCCTGTTAGCGTGTGTGCTAAGACAAGTGTCAATTGTCACAAGAGATTTTATTATGAAATAAACAGTTTGAAAAGCTGAAATTACTACCAAATGAGGAAAACAGGTATGTACTACTTTCATTACACAACATTTCGGCTGTTTGTGTAACACTATCAGAAAATTAGCTTAATTTGATGCGCAAAATATGGCATCATTTTGTTCACCATGTTCCTTATTGTTTACAGTTCATCACGATAGCTTTCGAAGGAAAGTATATGCGGAATTCTTCGGATAATTTGGCCAAAGCCTTGCAAATGGTCACTCGTGGCATCTCTGTTCGTCAGGGTGCCATTCAGTTGAAGACGAATTTTCTAGATTTGATGAATCAAAAATGCATGGTAAGCTAATTAACAAACTATTTACCTATATACATTGCATGATACTAAACAGATTTTTCGTTTGTTACAGATAATCAACGAATCTATCTGCGCACATCACTTATATATATGAGGGCCGAAAGATACAAGAGAAAATGAATAATATTAACCTTGTGGAAGAGACCGGAAGGAGGATCATGTACTGCATCCAAGAAAATGGAGGACACATTGAGCAACTATTGAAATAAATTTATGAAACAAACGAAGATCAGTGTTTTAATTTGAATAATCATTGGAAAATACCTAATTAGTTCAATGAACAAGTTCAATGTACAATAGTATCGAGAAAAAAAAAAGCGACAAAACTAAACAAGATAGAAAGTTGGTGTCAAAAAGAGAGTTGTAGAGCGGTTTGAGAGCCATCTTTTGGTTAGACAAAACAATAAACTTTATTACGTATTTTTTGAAATAATATGGGAAAATCCGTAGAAAAACAAAAGTTTTAGATTCGTTTATCCCTGAAATGTGTCTAAATGAACTTACTGAAAGTAAAAAGGACGCTATTAAGTAGGAAATTTACCAAACTATTCGATGAAGGTAACAGTTTTGTGTTTGATGGCATAGTTTTAGAGTTTGAGGTAATTTCTGGCAAGCACAGACCAAAACAGAAAAAGTGTAATAGCTCCGTGGTTTTTGAGATTTGATCACATGCGTAGTAGATTTTTTTTCTTCATATATGATCTTCTACCGCTCCTTAAAATATTTGCACTAAGGAACCGAACACGCTGTATGTGTATATATATATAAATAAATATATATATATATATATATATATATATATATATATATATATATATATATATATATATATATATATATATATATATATATATATATATATATATATATATATATATATATATATATATATATATATATATATATATATATATATATATATATATATATATATATATATATATATATATACATACAGCGTGTTCGGTTCCTTAGTATATATATATATATATATATATATATATATATATATATATATATATATATATATATATATATATATATATATATATATATATATATATATATATATATATATATATATATATATATATATATATATATATATATATATATATATATATATATATATATATATATATATATATATATATATATATATATATATATATATATATATATATATATATATATATATATATATATATATATATATATATATATATATATATATATATATATATATATATATATATATATATATATATATATATATATATATATATATATATATATATATATATATATATATATATATATATATATATATATATATATATATATATATATATATATATATATATATATATATATATATATATATATATATATATATATATATATATATATATATATATATATATATATATATATATATATATATATATATATATATATATATATATATATATATATATATATATATATATATATATATATATATATATATATATATATATATATATATATATATATATATATATATATATATATATATATATATATATATATATATATATATATATATATATATATATATATATATATATATATATATATATATATATATATATATATATATATATATATATATATATATATATATATATATATATATATATATATATATATATATATATATATATATATATATATATATATATATATATATATATATATATATATATATATATATATATATATATATATATATATATATATATATATATATATATATATATATATATATATATATATATATATATATATATATATATATATATATATATATATATATATATATATATATATATATATATATATATATATATATATATATATATATATATATATATATATATATATATATATATATATATATATATATACAGCAATTCCATGAAAAAAAGTTATACGATCTCTCAGAATTTTATAATATTCGGTAGGATTGTTCAACATCGAAAAATATTAGACCCGTATTTTTTTATTTCGTTATTAGACTGGACCTTTCTGCGTTAGACTGGTCCAAAAAATCGTGATTTTTCAAAATCTTCAATTTTCAAAAATTTATAACTCCTAAACCGTTTAACCGATTTTAGTCATTTTTGGCCATTGTATTGGTATTTTTTTGAATTTCCAAGCAAAAATACGAAACCTTTGAATATATCAATTTTTGTATGAAAAAAATACAAAACAAATAGTTTTTCTTGAATTTGACTGCGAGGGGCCTCAACGACTCCTTGTTTTAGTATTTTTAAATGAAAGAACATTCAATTTTACATAACATATCAAAAAATTGGAGATGTTCTGCGTGTCGTTTTGGAGATACAATTTTTTAAATAATAAATCATTACTCTTCATTTTATACATCACCCGCCTGTAGAAACGATGAAGATGCATGGTAGATTACCATGCGTCTCCATCCAATCAAACCTATGACTAATGAAATCTATGAGTTACTTACAAACTTAGTATAACATTCGAATCAGTCTTTAAGGCTTTCCGTTAACCACACAGACCAATTGCTATTTTTTGACGATTACCTTTTCAAATAAATAAGGCTTTAAAATTTCAAATATTTTTGCTTAGTGTAAGTTCCAAGAAAAAAACACTTTAAAGCCGCGCTTTAAAACACTTTAAAAAATAAGAAAAACACTTTTATACATTTATTTTTATTTATTAAGTTTTTTTATAACAATTTTATACATTTTTCTTCCGTTGAAAATGAATTTTGTTTCACAATAATATACTCTTCGTTTTGAGGCTTAAAACTATGGAATGACTGAGTCCCTGAAATTTGCTTCACACGTGTGTAACGATTTTTTAATTTTCTTTCCATTTTATTATAGTCGGATTCCGAAAAAAATTGATAGTGTATTTTCGAGTCTGGCTTAGAAATAGCCCATGAATAAAGTTCTTCGGCCGTTGTTATGTGATGATCTTGCAAACTGGCTTTCGCAGCATTTCGTTTCAATACGCCTCCCAAAGCATCACAAGGGCCCTTTCCATGACAAGTAGCGAAAAAATTCCACTCGGCATCTATGCCAAAATCTTTTTGCATGTTGCACAAATTAAAAGCGGTCATTTTATTTTTGTATTGGCTTCCAGATCCATCTGAGAAGAAATAAATTTTCTCTAAACCTGATAACTTACTTTTTATGAACGCTATGCATTGAGTCAAAAAAAGACGCACTGCGACATGATTATGTTTAGTGAAATCAGCAATTGCAATAAAACTGGTAAACTTCAAATCATTTGATTCTTCATCTTTAAAATAAATAGCACAAGGGTGAATAGTACATTGAGCGTTTGCCCAATGAAAGCCTTGAACTGCATCCTGCACAACGAATGAATAATTCTCCGAAAAATCACAGATTATGATACACTCAGTAGCTTTTAAATTGTTTTTCACGTGTTTTAAATAGTTTGCCTGTCGCTCAGCTGTAAAGTTATGTGGCAATAAATTGAGTAATTTTTCTAAAAAAGTATCAATAAATTCTTGTGTGTCCATTTCAACTAAGTCCAAACTGCATCTTTCTGCTTGACGCCATTGTTTAAATTGTAATGATTCAACGTGACCGTTATTAAGAATGGTCATAAGTTCTACCGCCAAAATTTGCATTCCCGGACAATTTTCGCAACATTGCTGCCAGCAATGCTCATTTGGATTTTGACAAATTATTTTTGAAAACATATCATGGTAGGACTGAACACCATCTGGAAGTAATTGTTTACTTTGGAGTGTTTTAAAAATCAATTTAACGTTTTGGTGGTAAATGCAAACGCACACCGTATGCGTGCCACTTGTTCCTGCCAAAATGCAGTGTTTTGGACGGTGACCTACTCATAGATTTCATTAGTCATAGGTTTGATTGGATGGAGACGCATGGTAATCTACCATGCATCTTCATCGTTTCTACAGGCGGGTGATGTATAAAATGAAGAGTAATGATTTATTATTTAAAAAATTGTATCTCCAAAACGACACGCAGAACATCTCCAATTTTTTGATATGTTATGTAAAATTGAATGCTCTTTCATTTAAAAATACTAAAACAAGGAGTCGTTGAGGCCCCTCGCAGTCAAATTCAAGAAAAACTATTTGTTTTGTATTTTTTTCATACAAAAATTGATATATTCAAAGGTTTCGTATTTTTGCTTGGAAATTCAAAAAAATACCAATACAATGGCCAAAAATGACTAAAATCGGTTAAACGGTTTAGGAGTTATAAATTTTTGAAAATTGAAGATTTTGAGAAATCACGATTTTTTGGACCAGTCTAACGCAGAAAGGTCCAGTCTAATAACGAAATAAAAAAAATACGGGTCTAATATTTTTCGATGTTGAACAATCCTACCGAATATTATAAAATTCTGAGAGATCGTATAACTTTTTTTCATGGAATTGCTGTATATATATATATATATATAAAACAAAAAAAAAAAATAAAAAAAATTGTTGTTGGTTTTGCGGCCCCGCCCGCCCCGCCTCACCAAACCCACCCCCCCCCCCCCCCCCCCCCCCCCCCACACAATCACACCTCACCCCAGCACACAACAACCAAAAGGGGGGGGCGAGAGAAAAAAAACAAACCCCCGCTTGTGAAAACCCAAAAAAACCATTGAATACGAATTTAAACCACCAGAACAGGCCATTCGCATTTGCACCTGCAATGCAAAACATACCTTTCTTTCCTCAAGGAAATCAACAAAGATCGATACAAAATAGGCCATTCCAAAGATTTTCTCAACCCAATATCAACACAACAAATCAACCAAATTTAAACCCAACCATTCAACCGAATAACCAGCTAGCTATAAAACAAGAACCCAGATCACATACTGGATTCAAACATCCGTTTAGACAAAGATCCATAAACATGAATGAACAATTTTATAATTATTACGGTTACCCTTCACATACATCGCCTCACGAGTATTCTCAAGACGATAGTTACGAGTACGCGCAAGAAGATGATCAATACACAACCGAAGAAACTCTTCTTCCACCTCAGTTTCACCCTGAGGAAGAAGCCGTGAATCATGATATAAATTTTTCTACGGAATGCGGGTCAAACCCCGAAACGTAACAAATAATTTCTTGCCATTCATTGAGCTTGACACAAGCTTAGGGAAGATTCGCCTTCTCGTCGACACTGGTGCCAACAAGAATTATTTGTCACCCAAGTGGGTAGAACAGAAATTCAGAAAACGATTTGTAAATCATCATGTAAGAAATATTAATGGGTCATTTGAAATGGACGAATACGTTGAATGGAACGCATTCGAAACTCTTTTAAAGGGAAAAGGTCTCCCAAAACAAATATTTTTCATATTTAAATTTCACGAGTACTTTGACGGATTAATTGGATATGAAACATTACGTAACCTTAATGCCGTCATCGACACTGCTAGAAACTCTATTTCTATCAATAACACGGAAATATTTCCGAAATCAATTGAATGCCATTTTAATGAATCAGTTATTTACAAACCCATTCAAACTCCTTTGAAAAGTGGAGATTTTTACATCGAAAATGATATTGAAATCTCTCCGAATATTAAGATACCATCAGGAATCTATCGTGCTGAAAATAATCAAGCGATATTTCCTCTGGTTAACATTGAACAAAATGTGCGTACAGTTTCCATAGATCTCGACAGCATACCTTTAGACATATGTAGTTTCGAGGAAGTTGCACCACCAATTACACAAACCAAACTTAGCTCTCAGTTTGGAAGACAACTAAGGCTAAATCATCTCAACAAAGAAGAGAGATCCGAATTGATAAAAGTGCTCAGTAAGCATGAGAACACTTTCTATCAAGAAGGAGCTGATTTAACCTTTACCAACGTCATTAACACGAAAAGCTATCGATATCCATTCTGTCACAAAGAAGAAGTGCAACAGCAGATATCTAAGATGCTTGAGCAGGGCATAGTTAGACCAAGCACATCTCCATGGACATCTCCGATTTGGATAGTACCAAAAAAGGAAGATGCCTCAGGACAAAGAAAATGGCGTTTGGTCATTGATTATAGAAAAATAAACCAAAAAACCATTGATGATCGGTACCCCATACCGAATATTACCGAAATATTAGAAAAACTTGGACGCTGTCAATATTTCACTACGCTAGACCTCGCCTCTGGTTTCCACCAGATAGAGGTTCACCCTGACGACATCCAGAAAACCGCTTTTTCAGTGGATCATGGATTATACGAATTTGTGAGGATGCCATTTGGCCTAAAAAACGCTCCAGCTACCTTTCAAAGGGTGATGGATCATGTTTTACGGGACCTGATTGGGAAGTGTTGTCTTGTCTACATGGACGACATTATTATATTTTCGTCCTCATTACAAGAACATTTGGTGAATCTTTCAAAAGTTCTTCAAGCTCTTGAAAAGGTTAACCTAAAAATCCAGCTTGACAAAAGCGAGTTCTTAAAGAAAGAAGTCGCCTTTCTTGGGCATATCGTAACGGATGAAGGGGTTAAACCCAATCCGGACAAAATTGAAATTATTAAAAAGTGGCCAGTCCCGAAAAATCAAAAGGAATTAAAAGGTTTCCTAGGACTTTTGGGCTATTATAGAAAATTCATAAGAGATTTCGCTAAGATCACGAAACCTCTTACAGCTCAACTGAGGAATGGAGAAAATGTTGAACACACCTCTTTATTCCTAAAAACATTTGAAACATGTAAAAATCTGCTTACTAGTAGTGACATTCTCCAGTATCCAGATTTTTCTCGCCCCTTTATTTTGACTACGGACGCGAGCAATTTTGCAATTGGCGCCGTACTATCACAGGGAAATGTTGGCAAAGACAGGCCAATTGCCTATGCATCCCGCACCTTGTCCAAGTCTGAGGAAAATTACTCAGCCATCGAAAAAGAGCTTTTGGCAATAGATTGGGCTACTAGACATTTTAAACCCTATCTGTTTGGAACAAAGTTTACGTTATATACGGACCACCAACCGTTAACGTACGCTTTAAATTTAAAAACTCCAAATTCAAAATTAGTCAAATGGAGACTACGGCTATCGGAGTTTAATTTTACTCCTGTGTACAAACCTGGCAAACAGAACGTTGTAGCCGATGCCTTGTCCAGGATACCCCAAGAGAGCATATAAATAAATATCAATGAAGGAACTTCAGATGACCCAGCTGACGATTCCTCGGATAATTCATCAAAACACTCTGCTGAATCTGACACCACTGATTTAATCAAGTGTACAGAACAACCATTTAACTTTTTCTCTAATCAAATAATTTTGAAGATTGGGGAAGAAGACAGCGAAACATTTCAAGAAATATTCCCTAGGGTTTACAGACGAGTTATTACGAAGCTTGTTTTTGGAGTACCCGCACTAATTAAAATTCTCAAGGAATATACTAACCCGAAAAGAGTTAATTGTATAATGTGCCCTGAAAACATAATACAAAGTCTCCAAATTGTCTACCGTCATTAGACATAAAAATTTCAAAATAAAAATTTCCAAAAAACAATTAATTGACGTCACATCAGAAGAAGAGCAGGATTTGCTAATTGAACAAACCCACGAATGCGCTCACCGTGGTACATATCAAAGAAAATAATGAAGAAATTTTAAGGCGATACTATTTTCCAAATTTGAAAAGGAAAATTAGACTATTCGTTATAATGTGTGACGCCTGTAATCGTAACAAATATGAAAGAAAACCCTACCAGATTAAATACGGTGAAACTCCGTTACCCAACGCACCTCTTGACATCGTGCATGCAGATATTTTTATAGCTCAACCTAATATTTTCATGTCATTCATTGATAAATTTTCTAGATTCGGATCACTAAATCGAGAGCAATTCCCCATGTTAGAAAAGGGTTAATAAAATATTTTTCTTTATATGGTTACCCAAAGCTGCTAGTTTCAGACAATGAACCAGCAATAAAATCTATAGAGATAAGAGGGCTACTCAACGAACTAAACATTCAGCAATATTTCACACCGGCCAATCATAGCGAAAGCAATGGCACCGTAGAGAGATTTCACTCGACCGTGAGCGAAATCTTTCGTTGTAACAGGCACAAATTTGAAAATTTATGTCAAAAAGAAATTTTTTTACTGGCATGTACTATGTACAATAACGCCATTCACTCCACCACCAAACTGAAACCCAGAGAAATCTTTTACGGATTGAAAGATGGCAGTGAAAGACCATTGGATATAGGAAAGATGGTCGGAGCCAGGAATCGCCTGTTTGATGAGGCAATCTTGGAAATGACAAAAAGCCAACAAAACCAACTTGAGTGGCATAATAAAAGGAGAGAAGATCCACCTCCTTTGGAGCCCAGTCAGAACGTTTTCAACAGACGACAAGGGATTAAACAAAAAACGAGAGAACTGTTCGAAAACGTGAAAGTATCCGAAGACCGTCATCAAACATACGAAGACGACACAAGTCGCAAATTGCATAAAGGCAAATTGCGCCGCGTTAGAAACTAGAACAGTTCCCTCTGTAAAACTTTACAACCGTTCTAATATCATTCTTTTTTTTAGGCAAAATACACCCGAAAACAAAGTGTTGGAAAGACGATGTATTTAAACTTGCTACTAGCAATCTATCTACCCACATTCACGTGGACACAAACTATCTACATTCAGAACCTAGACACAAATCCCGGACTTTTGACAATACACGTGGGAGAAGCATTTGTTACCAATGGACATTTTAAACTATACCACGAAATTGACTTAGACATCTACAGACCAGTTCTGGAAAAACTTAATGACATCATGCTAGGACTACGATCAATTCATAACAACGATATCACTGATCTGTTGCGAAAAAAATATCTAGAAGTTACAAAATTGTACAAAAATTTAATACCAAACAGAAGGAACAAAAGAGGAGCTTTCAATGTATTAGGATCAGGCATAAAACTTATCACGGGCAATTTAGATGATAATGATTTGGTTCAAATTAATACAGAACTCAATGAAATTAGACAAAAAAATCAAGAACTAGTAAACGGCAATAATATGCAAGTAGGAATTAATAAACTATTAGAGACCCGTTTAAATAGATTAACAAATCAAATCAATGAGCAACAGACCCGCATATCGAAAGAACTAATTAGAATACGTCAGGAAACACAAAATAGACAGCAAGTTAACCACAATTTCACTATCCTCGTAGAATCTTTCAAAATTGCTTATCAATTAGACCAACTAAAAAATCATTTTGAATCCATATTTGAGACACTACAATTAAGTAAAACTCAGGTCATTTCGAAAAATTTCCTCGAAACCGACGAACTAGAGATTATAATTAAAATTTTAGAAAATCAAAATGTTTCTCTTATAAGCTCTGACCAAGCATACGAGTTTTTGGAAATTCAAGCATTTTATAAAATTAGGAAGCTTCATTTTGTAATCCTCATCCCGCAGTTAGAACCCGGTATCTTTAATAGGATCTTGCTAGAGCCATTACCCATAAAAGGAAAAACCATCAAATTACCATCAACTACAGCACTAGTTGACAACAGTACAACTTACTTCATCCATGGACTATGCCAATCGATTGGGGAGCACAGCATTTGTAACCAGAAGTTACTATCAGACGAATCCAAAGATGAATGCTTCTCGAGAATTCTTAGAGGATATTCAGGTAAATGCATTTTCACCGAACCCACAGCAAATGAAGAAATTAAGCGCATCACTGAAAATCATATTATTGTTAAAAATGCATCATCCGTGAGAATTACAACCGATTGTAACCTTTCTAACAGAACGCTAAACGGAACATTTTTGATAAGTCTTTCAAATTGTTCTGTAACCTTGAATAACAAAACGTTCAATAATAGACAGATACAGTTCAAACCTAAGCAAAGCATCATACCGCTGGACGGGGTACACATCGATCAATCGGATTTCGAGATACCCCAAATAACAATTCACAAACTCCATCAACTACACATTCACAACCGCCAAGAACTCTCACAGTTAAAGAGAGCTAATAGTTCACACACCTACGCAAGTGTAGGACTTTCATCCATAAGTATTTTTTCAGTGATTGTCGTTGCAGCGTATCTAATTGCCAAGAATACACACGGAACATTTGCATGCTTGAATACTAAAGCTTGTATTACACTGTTTGTCCAATAGCCAAATATTTGGCATAGGCAGCTAGACAGCTGTCAGATATCATAGATGTTTGTCAGATGCCTATTTGCCTATGACAAATATTTGGCTATTGGACAAACAGTGTAATACAAGCTTAAGAGACAGGAAGACTCATCAGCGGAGGCGTCAGTACAGAAGAACGTCGATTCGGGACGAATTGACTTAGAGGGGGGGGGTAGTTAAGAACCAACCTCCAATAACAACACAAGGCATAGGACACAGATTGGCTGTTGTCCGAAAGGAAGCAACGTTGGCATCAACAATACCAGCAACAAAAACATTATATAAAACATTATATTTATTATATTTTCGTCCTCATTACAAGAACATTTGGTGAATCTTTCAAAAGTTCTTCAAGCTCTTGAAAAGGTTAACCTAAAAATCCAGCTTGACAAAAGCGAGTTCTTAAAGAAAGAAGTCGCCTTTCTTGGGCATATCGTAACGGATGAAGGGGTTAAACCCAATCCGGACAAAATTGAAATTATTAAAAAGTGGCCAGTCCCGAAAAATCAAAAGGAATTAAAAGGTTTCCTAGGACTTTTGGGCTATTATAGAAAATTCATAAGAGATTTCGCTAAGATCACGAAACCTCTTACAGCTCAACTGAGGAATGGA
Organism: Aedes koreicus; assembly: GCA_024533555.2. Classification (NCBI taxonomy): domain Eukaryota; kingdom Metazoa; phylum Arthropoda; class Insecta; order Diptera; family Culicidae; genus Aedes; species Aedes koreicus. The sequence continues at coordinate 947,042 of JAHHFK020003219.1, read as the reverse complement.
GAAAATGTTGAACACACCTCTTTATTCCTAAAAACATTTGAAACATGTAAAAATCTGCTTACTAGTAGTGACATTCTCCAGTATCCAGATTTTTCTCGCCCCTTTATTTTGACTACGGACGCGAGCAATTTTGCAATTGGCGCCGTACTATCACAGGGAAATGTTGGCAAAGACAGGCCAATTGCCTATGCATCCCGCACCTTGTCCAAGTCTGAGGAAAATTACTCAGCCATCGAAAAAGAGCTTTTGGCAATAGATTGGGCTACTAGACATTTTAAACCCTATCTGTTTGGAACAAAGTTTACGTTATATACGGACCACCAACCGTTAACGTACGCTTTAAATTTAAAAACTCCAAATTCAAAATTAGTCAAATGGAGACTACGGCTATCGGAGTTTAATTTTACTCCTGTGTACAAACCTGGCAAACAGAACGTTGTAGCCGATGCCTTGTCCAGGATACCCCAAGAGAGCATATAAATAAATATCAATGAAGGAACTTCAGATGACCCAGCTGACGATTCCTCGGATAATTCATCAAAACACTCTGCTGAATCTGACACCACTGATTTAATCAAGTGTACAGAACAACCATTTAACTTTTTCTCTAATCAAATAATTTTGAAGATTGGGGAAGAAGACAGCGAAACATTTCAAGAAATATTCCCTAGGGTTTACAGACGAGTTATTACGAAGCTTGTTTTTGGAGTACCCGCACTAATTAAAATTCTCAAGGAATATACTAACCCGAAAAGAGTTAATTGTATAATGTGCCCTGAAAACATAATACAAAGTCTCCAAATTGTCTACCGTCAGTAGACATAAAAATTTCAAAATAAAAATTTCCAAAAAACAATTAATTGACGTCACATCAGAAGAAGAGCAGGATTTGCTAATTGAACAAACCCACGAATGCGCTCACCGTGGTACATATCAAAGAAAATAATGAAGAAATTTTAAGGCGATACTATTTTCCAAATTTGAAAAGGAAAATTAGACTATTCGTTATAATGTGTGACGCCTGTAATCGTAACAAATATGAAAGAAAACCCTACCAGATTAAATACGGTGAAACTCCGTTACCCAACGCACCTCTTGACATCGTGCATGCAGATATTTTTATAGCTCAACCTAATATTTTCATGTCATTCATTGATAAATTTTCTAGATTCGGATCACTAAATCGAGAGCAATTCCCCATGTTAGAAAAGGGTTAATAAAATATTTTTCTTTATATGGTTACCCAAAGCTGCTAGTTTCAGACAATGAACCAGCAATAAAATCTATAGAGATAAGAGGGCTACTCAACGAACTAAACATTCAGCAATATTTCACACCGGCCAATCATAGCGAAAGCAATGGCACCGTAGAGAGATTTCACTCGACCGTGAGCGAAATCTTTCGTTGTAACAGGCACAAATTTGAAAATTTATGTCAAAAAGAAATTTTTTTACTGGCATGTACTATGTACAATAACGCCATTCACTCCACCACCAAACTGAAACCCAGAGAAATCTTTTACGGATTGAAAGATGGCAGTGAAAGACCATTGGATATAGGAAAGATGGTCGGAGCCAGGAATCGCCTGTTTGATGAGGCAATCTTGGAAATGACAAAAAGCCAACAAAACCAACTTGAGTGGCATAATAAAAGGAGAGAAGATCCACCTCCTTTGGAGCCCAGTCAGAACGTTTTCAACAGACGACAAGGGATTAAACAAAAAACGAGAGAACTGTTCGAAAACGTGAAAGTATCCGAAGACCGTCATCAAACATACGAAGACGACACAAGTCGCAAATTGCATAAAGGCAAATTGCGCCGCGTTAGAAACTAGAACAGTTCCCTCTGTAAAACTTTACAACCGTTCTAATATCATTCTTTTTTTTAGGCAAAATACACCCGAAAACAAAGTGTTGGAAAGACGATGTATTTAAACTTGCTACTAGCAATCTATCTACCCACATTCACGTGGACACAAACTATCTACATTCAGAACCTAGACACAAATCCCGGACTTTTGACAATACACGTGGGAGAAGCAT